>JAUELC010158839.1:0-11196 GCA_031471745.1 Cryptochiton stelleri
CCAGGCACAGCAACATTCCTGGCAACGAACAGGCTGATATTCTGGTCAAACAATCTCTCACATTACCTGAAGTATCTTTTAATATTCCTTTACATGTTTCAGAAATTTTATCAATGCATGGCTAAACCAATATTTAAAGATATATGAAGCAGCAGAGATGGGGTACATCTGACATAGGGCGTTTCTTTTTTAATATCCAGCCCTCTGTACCATTTGTAGATATTCATCCCCAATCTAGAAAATCAGAAACATGCATCAACCCAGTTTTATCTTTGTGTTAATTCCCATCTTTCTAAATAAAATCCCATGTAGATGGTAATTGTGATACGTGTTTAGTTTTAGACATTATTTCCTATTATGTTTTGAACTGTACTAGACATACAGCTGAAAGTCGTGTTTTAGTATTTAAAGTACGAGCGTTGCATGTAAATGTTTAAACTCTAGAAACAATTTTAAACCCAGGTATTAAAGTCCGGTCTAGAGTACTAATGCCATAGGTGATTTTATGCCGCGCTCGCGCAGATTTTAAAACACACAACGTTATTAATGATACCATTTACTTCTTAATCTTCTACATGATTTTATTTTAATGGGATTTTCCTGACGAGGGGTTAAGAGGTTCCCAACGTTTATAGCGTTCTTTCCCCTTAATTTAAGCGCCACGTTTGCCTGCTAGGCTGATCAACAACTTCCTTCTCCAATTCTGTCAGTATTATGTTAGCTAACATTGTAGCGGGCGGTTGGAGGGAGCTTCGTGTTGCCCTGGTGCTCTCGGAGCCAAGGGTAAACAAGAAGCTGTTGTGGCGTCCTGTTATGTTCTGTGATTGTCTTGTATATTTTCATTGTTTATTGCCAGTGGTATCGGGGTGGGTTCCTTCACCTATTGGGCTGGCAAGCCGTAATATAAGTGAAATAAACTTCTAAATCCATCTTTCTAAGTTAAAATCCCATGTAGATGGTAATTGTGATACGTGTTTAGTTTTAGACATTATTTCGTATTATATTTTAAACTGTACTAGACATACTGCCGAACGTCGTGTTTTAGTACTTTAAGTAGGAGCGTTGCATGTAAATGTTTAAACTCTAGAAACAATTTAAAACCCACCTATTAAAGTCCGGTCTAGAGTACTAATGCCATTAGTGATTGTATGCCGCGCTCGCGCAGATTTGAAAACACACCATGTTTCAATGATACCATTTACTTCTCAAATTTACATGATTTTATTTTAATGGGACTCCTGTAGGACTATATTTTCTGTGATATCTATGATAATTATTTACAATATATGTCTATCTTTACAATTTATATGTGAGTATATATATAGCCGCGGGTTCGAATCCCGGAGAAGGCAAGCAAACTTTTCTCTCTTCATTTATAAAATATATATAAATGTGTATAAATCCCCCCTCTGTTTAATGCCTTGCCTCACCTATAAGCATTATAAGACAGCTCAATGTAAAGTTGCGGCGCGAATAATACTATTCGTATTGTATGCGCCAACCCAATTCTAATTTCCATTCCATTTGGAGAGCTCTTTTTGGGGCGCCCAAAGAAGGTACCATGTTTTCCTGTGGACGGTTAAAGAGGTTCCCAACGTTAATAGCGTTGTTTCCCCTTACTTTAAGTGGCATGTTTGCCTGCTAGGCTGACCAACAACTCCCTTCTCCAATTCTGTCAGTATTATGTTAGCTAACATTGTAGCAGGCGGTTGGAGGGAGCTTCGTGTTGCCCTCGTGCTCTCAGAGCGAATGGGAAACAAGAAGTTGTTGTGCTGTCCTGTTATGTCCTGTGATAAGATAAGATTAGATTAGATAAGAGGCTTTATTTAAACTCGATAAAATTGCTTAGGTATAAATACCTTTCTTCCAGGAAATCGAGCAAATATAAAATGTACAGACATATTAACCGATAACATAAATTATGACCTCTAGAATCATTAAATTGTATAATGTAAATTAAATCAAATCTAAGATAAAATTCTACCATATTAAAAATACATTATCATACAGTCATAGATTCTAGTAAAATAGTGTGTTAAGAAGAAACAATAAAAAAAAATAATAAAAAAATAAAAAAATATTTATATATAGGATGTTATTAATATCAAAGATGAATATGAAATATATTTTTTTCCCTAGGCGGAATAACAAAATAAAACAATTGTAAAAAATTTATCTGGAAAAAATAGGTAAAAACTGTTTGATTCTGTGTGAACGTCTGATATTAAAATTTACTTTTTAAATTACATCATTGATATGATCGCCCCAATTTAAGTTTTCGTGTATTTTCACAACAAGCGTTTTTTCTTGTATTGTATCTTGCCATTGTTTGTTGCCAGTGGTGTCGGGGGTGGTTTCCTTCACCCATTGGACTGGCACGCCGTCATATAAGTGAAATAAATTTAATTACGGCGTAAAACCCCAATCAAACAAACAAAGCTAACATTAGACCAAGGCAGGAGCCCACGTTGGAAATGCAAAGCTAAACAATGACCTTGACTTTTGAGTTACCTACTTGTGTATTATGCGAAATTGATCACTGGAACTCAAGGATACTATAACACATATTGCATCATATCAGAACTCCGTTATTACAAAGTGATATTTATGCAGTATAACGCACTTTAATATTCAAGAACACAGGCAATTGCGCTAAGACGTACTTTGCAATCGCTGGTGGGGACTCAGAAATGCTGTCCGTCGATGCGTCATTTAGTCAATCCGTCCGTCCCACACATGTTGTCGACATGAATACTGGAAAACAAATTCACCGATGAACTTCAAACTTGTCAAGTAGCTTCCTCATGACATGCTAGGACGACGGATAGGATTCGTTCTACAAAATTCCGTACACCAATATGGCCCCTATTGCGTATTTTGCGAAATTCACACACGTAAATTCACCGATTGACTTCAAGCTTGGAATATAGCTTACTCCTGTTATGTCGACGGATAGGATTGCATTCCATCGCATTCCGCACACCAATAAAGCAGCTATTGTGTATTTTGCGATATTCACACATGTATGTTCTGTGGACAAAATGACTTATTTACACATGTATGTGCTGTGAACACGATAACTGGAAAACACATTCATTAATTTACTTCAAACTCGGAATATAGCTTTCTCCTGTTAAGACAATGGTTGAGATTTTATGCCACCAAATCCCGCATACCAATATCGCTGCAATTATATATTTTACGGTATTCACGCATGTGTGTGTTGTGAATTCGAATTCCCCGATTAACTTCAAACTTACAATGTAGTTTCTTGCTGTTAAGACGATAGATGGAATCGCATTCCACCAAAAGACAAACACCCATATGGCCGCTGTTGCGTATTTTGCGCTATTCACGCATGTATGGGCTGAGAACACGATAACTTGAAACAAAGTCCTCGATTAATATCAATTTTGGAATGTGGCTCCCTTATTTTAAGATGGCGGATGTGTTTAAATTTCACCAAAGGTCGCATACCAGCATGGCCGCCAGTACGGAGTGTACGATATTCATGCATGTATGTGTTGTGAACACAATAACTTAAACTCAATTTCACTGATTAACTTCAAACTTAGAATGTAGCTTCTTCCCGTTAAGATGATAGATGGGATTTCATTCTACCACATTCTGCACAACTACTGGCCGCTATTGCGTATATTACCATATTCACACATGTGTGAGCTGTCAGCACGATAACTTCGAAATAAATTCCTCTATGGCATTTCACCAGTCCCCACACCAACATGGTCTTCATTGCGTTTTTAAACTACTCCCCAGTGTATCTGTTGTGAACATCATGACTTTAAAGGATTTTCAAAGATTGGAATCAACATTCTTCTTGTTAAAAGTACAGATGGGGTTGCATTTTACCAAATTCTTCCCTCCATTATGGCTTCCACAGTACTTGACAAAATTTTGGCGTGTATATGATGTGAACATAACTTGAAAACAACTTCATTTAATAACTTCAAATTTGTAATTGTCAAGTCTGCTTCTGATGAGACAATGGATGGGATTGGATTTCACTTCCACTCACCAATGTTGCCTTCACTGCATATTTGATAACATTAACGTGTGTTGTCTATGCAGTGAACAGTATAAATTCATGCTATTATAACATAACACCTAGCCATAGCAAATTATATACGAAAGTATCTTCTGTTTTTAGTATTTATAAAGCACCACAGCCTTCACCCAAAATTTAAAAAAAAAACTGTTCTCGAAAATAAGTGGAAACGGGTGATTTTACCAGTATTGTGAGGATTTATTTTAAAAAAAACAACAACACACATTTAGGCGGGGAACCTGGTAGCTAGTCATCTTGTTATATAAGAACTGCTTGGAAACATAGCTTCCTTCTGTCAGGAAACAGACTTTATATATACCCAGCTTCATAAGCTCTTCATAACCTCTGGTTAATGATCACTGCCTAAAAATAGTGGAGATTTTTATTCCACTTGAACTAAACTTAAAGAATTTGTATGCCGTAAAATTCCCCCGGAAAATCAATTCATAATTCCCCTAATAACTGAACAATATGTATTTAATTACCTATCGTCGTTAGATGCCACGAAAAGTACTGATTTAATAACATAATCTGCGAGTTTATAAAAATGTCTGCAGATATAATAACACCTAGTTTAAGAAACATCTTCAATGTTAGTATAAGTACAGATATTTCTCATGAAACAAAATCTCAAATATTCCCGCTACACAAAGGAGTATAAAAAACAAAACCGAAAACTACAGACCAATTTAAGAAACATGGACACGTTCTCCATTATTAAAATATAGCTATATGCAACTGTATATGTGGTTGACCATTTATCAAACAAGATTATTCAGGTAAATTGTAGGCCTAATCATGCTTTATATTAATCAAATTAAACTTTATAAATAACTTAAATAATGAGACGTTAAAAATGAGCACTGAATCGAAAACTTGATTGTCGATTTTTATATTATATATAGAGCTACATAAATAGTAACGCTTTGCTAGGTAAATATTGTTGTTGAGATTTCCACCAGTGTGTGATAGCTGCACATTTCTTTTTTGCAGTAGGGCATATGGCCGAGAAAACAAGACGAAAAGGCTGTACTAAACACATGAATAGAAAGTGCTAGTCGGTTAAAGAGCAATGTGTGCGGGAAGACAGCGTAGACGATTTTCCGATATCACAGAACTTTATTTTCCAGTCGTCGTTTTTAAAAACATATAGCAAAGAAATAAATGTCACTGCGTGAAAGAAGACTTATATTATGTAGTAAACTTGATCAGTTGGAAATTCAGGCACAAGGTGTATGTCTGTTCTGTAATTAAAACCACAGGGCTTATATCCTTAGTTTTGTTGTATGGCATTGCTAAGGTGCACCAGCTGCGTCACTTCATGTTAGAGATAACCGAATTAACGGCTTACGCTAATTAGTTCAGCATTTAAGATATGTCTTTTGTTTCTATATTGTATATAAGAACCAGTACAAATGCACATGAAACTGACTGGTCTTCCCAGTTTATGTGGTGTATAAAGGATATGTTATCACTAAATATCGGACCCAAAAACTTCATCTCCTCAACTATACACCGCAGTTTAGAATAGACTACCTTCTTGATACCAGTATTGGTCGGATGCTGCTGTGTTTGACCATTGGGATTTTGATCGATCTCTCCTTGTTTTAACAAAAACTTCAACAAGGGAATCGTTTATGATTGGCATAGGTTTGCCAGATTTTCTGCCGCTACGCAGCATGTCTCCATTCCATGTCATATTATGCTGCAATGGGTCATATCAATCCAAATTGTAACACATTCTAATTTATACATGTAGGGTTGAGTAACACGTTATAAAACCCGTAACACTTGTTACCAAGTGGGTAGATATCGTACGGACAGTTAACGCGAAATGTAATAATTGTTGTATTTCATTACATTTTGGTTGCTATAAAATATGTGGCGTGTTGTTACAAATGAAATAATGCGTTAACCAGTAAACAAACAGACTGCGACGAGTGAAGGCATGTCTGAGAACAGCGATTCTACTGGCAATCTGTATCAAATAACAACTCAGTTAGTAGTCATCTAATCAGTATTGAATGTTATTAGTGATCGGTTAGGTAACTCCTCAGTACCTATCATACGTGCACGGCCATCATATAGCACCCATCAAACTTGCATCGCCCTCACACAATTTAAATGACATTGTGTTTTGCGGGCAACATTCATAAAATAGTCTATGAACTAGAAGTGTGCAACTCTCCTTTAGATAAGCTAACCGGCGTTGGGGACCAGTAAATAATAGTGACGTCATATATCACTCCCTCGCTTTTTGTTTTAGTGAGGAATGCTGGGTAATTCACATTGTGATATCGGCTAGAGCTGATTGGTAAAAAATACTGACCCATATATAGGTCAGTGATCAAAAGGTACCAATAATGAATAAAGAATTTTTTTTGGTACCAACTCCACATATTTTATTGCGATATTATGTATTTTACGTAGAATCTGATGATATATATTTGACAAAAGTATAGTATTTTTCAATACTATTTTATTCTTGGTCGATTCCAGGCCGATGTAGAGTTGTCTGAAAATAAAATTATTTAAAAGAATGAATTAAGTAGTTTAGCATCGTATAATTGATATGCATTATCTCTGCAAATATCTCTGCATTTATGAACAAACATATATTAAAACATATATATATGAGATTTAAAAACCGATAAAATATGATCTTTTTATACTCTTAATTGTTACTTAAATTGATTGGGTGCTTTATGATATTAGAGTAATGCTGTTCAATCGAAAATACACACCTGTCAACTCTCTTTTGTGAATTACCCAGTTCTGTTTGAAGACACCGTTGTCAAGTATGAAACTGGCGTGGTAATGTTGAACGATTGTGTCCCATTGGGAGCCGTCGTGGAGACGTTTGAAGACACTGCTGTGTAGTTCGAAAGCGGGGTAGTATAGTTGGAAGATGGAGTTGTATAGTTGGATGAGGGAGTTGTAAAGTTGGAAGACGGAGTTGTATAGTTAGAAGACCGTGTTGTAAAGTTGGAAGGAGATGTATAGTTGGAAGAGGGAGTTGTATAGTTGGAAGACGGAGTTGTATAGTTAGAAGACGGAGATGTATAGTTGGAAGAGGGAGTTGTATAGTTGGAAGATGGAGATGTATAGTTGGAAGACGGAGTTGTATAGTTAGAAGACGGTGTTGTAAAGTTGGAAGAAGTTGTATAGTTGGATGAAGGGCTTGTAGAGTTGGAGAGAGAACGTCTTTTAAAAAACCCTGTTGTGTAGTTAGAAGATGAGGTTGTATAGTTGGAAGACGGAGTTGTATAGTTGGAAGAGGGGGTTGTATAGTTGGAAGACGCAGTTGTATAGTTGGAAGACGGAGATGTATAGTTGGAAGACGGAGATGTATAGTTAGAAGACGGTGTTGTAAAGTTGGAAGGAGATGTATAGTTGGAAGAGGGGGTTGTATAGTTGGAAGACGGAGATGTATAGTTAGAAGACGGAGATGTATAGTTGGAAGACGCAGTTGTATAGTTGGAAGACGGAGATGTATAGTTAGAAGACCGTGTTGTAAAGTTGGAAGGAGATGTATAGTTGGAAGAGGGAGTTGTATAGTTGGAAGATGGAGTTGTATAGTTGGAAGACGGAGATGTATAGTTATAAGACGGGGTTGTATAGTTGGAAGAAGGCGTTGTGTAGTTAGAAGAAGGCGTGGTGTAGTTGGAAAGAGTTGTATAGTTGGAAGAAGACGTTGTATAGTTAGAAGAAGGTGTGGTATTGTTAGAAAAAGTTGTGAAGTTGGACGAGTTCGATGGCTGTGGACAGCTTGCCTTCAGTTGTGATATTGATGAGTTAACCCCATAAACAAAATAGCAGCCGCCAGACGTTATACTAATATCAGTGTGGAATTTCACTTCAACGGTTCCGTTAACAGAATCCACTGAAAAAGGAAGAACAAAACTGATAATACAATAGTACAATAGTACAATAGTACAATAGAAACTCTGAATAGGGAAGTCTTGTCTCTATGGGAATATATTTCGGCTTGTTTATGCAATCATCAGTTATAAACAAAAATACTGATGATGGCAAAAACAAGTCGAAATATATAACCATACAAATCATACTTTTATGTTAGGAGGATCTATTGTATATTTTTACTTAAAACGACATTATTGTGTCAAATTATTCAAAGTCAAAACATGAGAAGTCATTTTTTGAGAAGAACATTTCTGAGAGGTAAACAAATTTCGATAGACGTGAGGAAGAAAAAGTATGTCAACTCTGTCGAGCACTGTTCTGCCGCGTCACAAATGTCTGTAATTAAACGATCGTGAATCTAACAAATCAAGGCTTTTACTGTCTTTCAGAAAAATGGACATCCCCAACAGGGCTTGTCAAATTCTTCACAAATATGTATATTACTGATAAAATAAAACAACAAAACGCCTTATTTTAAGACACTTGTTTACATGTTTTAACCATGATGTTGATTTATTCGTTTTAGCTTGAAAACGCAAGACTTTACATGTAAAACATATTGTTAAATATTGCCACGATTTTCCCTGTATTATATAATACCAGCTCGTCTGTGATTGTTTCACTGTATTCTTTTGACATACCATTTATAGACAAAAAAGTCTAGCTAAAGTGGGCGGGGCTTAAATATTGTTGGGTACACTGATGCACAAATACAGCCAAACAGATCACTGCATTCAACGTGGAACACACAGAAATGTAATTAATCCATAGGCAACTAAATATCCAAATGTTTCATGGATTTATATTGGGAAGAACATTTGGGTAAAGTATGATGATATTTAAGTGAGGGACCCAAAAAAGTAATTCAATGAAAACACTCCGACAGATTTTAAAATCTATAGGGGAATGAGACACATGGCCGTTTGCAAATTCCATGCTGTTTCTCTGAATCAATCAATTTAGTTTCAATGGAGAACAAAACTATGGCTGCAGTGAACAAGTGAAAGGACCTGTAGCTCAGGAATAAAAACATACATGCATCAAGTGTAGAATTTATAGCTGAGAAACAGTAGTCGTTTGTTCTTTTAATAGCCTTGACCGTAAATGGCAAGGGCAAGAAATGCATAGCCCGCTGTCTGGGTGAGGCATGCGCTCAAAAAGTGAAATATCCTTGGGAACGAAACTAAATAATAATTAAAAAAGCATATACGTTAACATCAGTGGTATAATATGCACAAAACAAACTTGTGCTAACATTTGTGTAATTGGTGCAGCAAAAAGTGCGCAATAAAGCTATCAGCTCTCAGTCAGGACAGTATACACATTGGACCTAAGCAACAAATATCATACCTGGGTAGCTGTTTGTTGTTCTATTTCCACATTGTCTTGAGCCGCTACCGAACTGAACATAATCATAAGCACAGTCGCTTTCATTCTCTATGTAGCAGCTACATGCGTAAAATTCCACTTGGAAATAGTACAAGTCACTGGGACGGATCTTGTACACACAGTCCATGTTGTTGTCATAGTTATTGGGGTAGTTTGGGGTCTGGATAAAACCCTCTCTATTTGGGAAATCAGTGCCACCACAAGACGAGCCTTTGAAATAAAGATATCGTCGTTTGCACTTATACAGACGTAATGGGTTCAAATAACACAAGAGTGTGCAAAGATATAAAATCTAGCATATTTAATAAAAGTGGATGTTCTTTTCATAATGACTTGAAACTGATGATACTTTTGTTTCTGGGCTGTGACTGACTAAATTGATACAACTTCGTCATACCTTCATGAACAGTTTAGGAAGTTTACTATTTTTACCTGCTAATTATTTACCCACATTGGTGATTGAAGTGAGAGGGGCTACACAGGTCACAAATAACACAATGGAATGTTTCAGTTACATTTGTCACATTGTGTTCTCCTCGTTTAAATCACGAAAACCCGACATCAGGGAAAGGAGAAATTCCTGTGTGTTTTATTAGTTACGTCCACGTCAAAACTGTGATAAAGATTTGTTTTTTTTTATTGTATTTGGTTTGCTCTATAAAGATAAATATCTATTTTACGTAAGTAACTTAAATTGGTAGGCAGAATGTTTATGTCATGCATTCCAAGAAGCTACCATCTGATTTAAAGCATGTTAGAGCAACAATCAATGTATTTGTACCAACCCATGAGTGAATAATTAACAGTTGACCTCCATGGAGCTTTTCCTTCTTATCATTTCCATTTTGCAAGATCATGCGAAAATGTTTCAAATGGCATAAATCTTACCTTGACGCTTTTGTAGGAATTCCTTTGAGCTTGGTGGCTATAACAAAACAAAAAAATATATTTCAAATACGAATTGAGTGTTAAGTACAGAAGTTTGTGGACTTCATTCTAAAATATGAAGCCACACTTTAAAGGCATTGTCAAACGTCATTCACCTGAATCAACCTTTCCTAAGCTCTGAGAAAAATTTGACAGGTCATGACCACCATATTTTTAAACTACCGACCTTCACATTTGACAGGTGTTATCCGAGGTCAACTTCAGAATGAAAAAGCAGCCTATTAACACACCAGTCAATTGTCTTCATCGGCCAAATTTGACGTAGGTAAAGGACGGGCTGTCCCAGGAAAAGGATTTGATTAGTCAATTTTGTTAGCTTCTTTGATAATTGGATAAGCAGTGTTGTTATACCTCATGTCAAATTGTTTTGTTCTCATTGGTCAAGAACCAGTCACGTGGTATACAACAAATCATGAAGTTGCACGATTTCTTTCGATGCCGTGCATCAATAGAAATATTGCACGCTGGTTCCCCGCCAAATTATCTCCCCTTTGTCTCGTGTTGGCAGTTTGTTTGGATGCGAAATCACACGACTATACAGTTGTCTGCTAGGCTGTCTACTTTGAGACGAGGAGTAGCTCCAAGTAGAAAATTAATAAGCTAATAACCAAAGTAGGCCTACATTCGGTATACCAAAATAAGTAGTTCATGTTTGAGAAAGGAACATCATGATTTGTCATCTCTGGAACATCAATGACTCGAGCTGACAATTCATGATATTCCATTCTCAAACATGCAATAATTGTATATAATGTATAAACAACATTGTTATGATAGAATAGTCTGGAAGCATTTACGAGTGCAGATTGTACATACCATTTACCATGTATAGTTTACAGCTCTGTAATTGTTTTGGAGAATGATCTGGG
>JAUELC010158949.1:0-11195 GCA_031471745.1 Cryptochiton stelleri
TTGGCATCGAGGGTGGTATTGTTCACCCATTAGGCTGGCATGCCGTCATATAAGTGAAATAACCATAAGTACGGCGTAAAACCCCAATCAAACTAACAACCAATATCAATAGGTCACGGGATCAGTCACAGGCTATCAGACGTTTCTTTGCAACTTGGCGCTCTACATAAAAAGTTAATATAGCAACAGCCGATTGGCCCATCATAAGTATACTGTTACTGAGTGGAGTTATTCCAGTTTTTAGGCATCCCTTTGGCAACATGGGTTTCTCATAACACTGCAGTAATATGAGAGAATTAACCTTAATTACAGCATTTAACATCCAGCAAAGAAACAAACAAGCAAACTAAATATTAGCTGATGTATACAACCATTATTAAACACACATAAAGATTTAATTGAACTATTACTAAAAGACATCGGGTAAGCACCATGGCTCAGTGGTTAGCTCGTTGTACTGAGCACTTATCCTCCTTCACAGGTTCCAGTTGCCCAGTGGAAATGAGGTATATGAGGGAGTCGCACGAGGTGACTCCGACTATTGCGGGGTGGATTTTATGAGATTTACTATAGATTAACCACCGTATTAAATAACGCAGATTAAGACATAAGTGGAATACCCTTGAGTACAACATTAAACACCAATCAAACAAACAATACTACTAAAGAACATCATCAAATACATGTAAGTTTCAGTGAAATACACAGAGCAGTCAAGTAATCCAGTACAACTTAAGACAAGTTCTATGGGATATGGCATTAAACAATTGGAATGGTGTACTAGACGGGTGTCTAGTGAGAGCTTCCGGCCCCTGGTGCTCTCTGCTTGAGCTTAATGGGCAACAAGAAGCCGATCTGTTGTGGTGTCTAAACCACTGTCAATGTGCGCACTTTGTCTTATAGCATCAGCCCTCTGATGACTATTAAGGGCCGCATGTTCCCAGCATGATCATGCTGCCTTTTTACCAACCGAGCAAAACACGTCACATTTTATGGCTATGTACATACCTTCATGTAAGTGGAATACATGTACCCTTAGGAAAGGTGTAAAACATCAATCAATGAATGAATCAATCAGTGTTATTGCACAATGTTAAGATCATGTGCTTGTGCTTTGTCTTGTCATTGTTGTTACCCCATGCAATGCAATCAATCAAACAAACAAACAAACGTTCTTCAAATATTGTCTTTTTACAATCTTCTGTTTGTTGTTTTGTAGATTATTCGTCGTCCTGTTCTAGGAATCAGAAGGATCTCCTCTCATCCACATCTACCACACTGTGAGTCAAGTCTGCCCATAGGCATACCTGCCCTATTCAGTTTAACGAGAGGGGGAGTGGGGGCAGGAGAGGTCCCCCCCCCTCCCCTCCCAACCAAAAAATGCCATATATGTTAAGAAGTTTTGTTTTGCCTGAATTTTCTTTCATGGCATATATGTTTCAAATTATGTTTAGCCCCAATTTTTTCCTAATGTTCCCGCCCCCCAACTGACCTCCGGCCCGTACGCATACGGCTCTGCCGTCCTCTGATAATAGTATACAATGAACCAGACTACAAGTAATTATATTCTGCCAGTAGCACTAACTGGAACTGGAGTCTTTGATAATGGTCCAAATCATATGAAAAACAGAGCCATATGGTGGTTTTTACGAGGTAATTCCTCACCGTTTTTTACCGTATTAAGTGAGACAGAGTAAGAAGTGGATAATCCGTAATCTCAGAAGTGAGTATGAAGTTAAACACCAATCAAACAAGCAAACCATGGCTCAGTTGGGTGTGCATTGGTTCACTTCACTCCCTTCAATGTACCCCCCAGTTTCAAGGCCGTCTGTACGTTGACCCTGATATAAAGTTTTATGGACATTGCTGGGTGGTTTTTAGTAGGTAATGCAAAGTATCATTTAAGTGAAATAACCTTGAGCTTGACGTTAAACACCAATCAAACAAACATTATAATGATATTAAGAAGTATTGCTCTTTTAGTCTTGACCCCGCGCCGTGGCTCAGGGGTTAACGTGTCTGACTTCTGATCCTAGAAGCTGTTGTGGTGTTCTGTTATATCCTTGTCATTGTCTTGTATCTTGTCATTGTTTGTTGCCAGTTGCATCAAGGGTGGTTTCCTTCACCAATTGGACTAGCATGCAGTCATATGACTGAAATAACCTTAAGTACGGCGTAAAATCCTAATGAATCAATCTACCAAATATTAACATTCTGACCTAGATTGTACTGTTGATCCTAATTATATGATTGTGCCAGTGGCGTTGCGGGTGGTTTCCTTCACCCAATGGGCTGGCACGCCATCATATAAGTGAAGTTCACCATTGGATGCAGGTGGGTTGGGATGGTTTTACGTGGTTTCCTGTTGGTTTTCAATCAAACACAGGCGGACCTGCGCCGTGGCTCAGCGGTTAGTGTGTCGGACTGTGTCGGATTCTCCTTCAATGTACCATAAGGGTTTGTCCCCCAGTCGACCACAGGTATATGAGGGAGTCACGTCGCGGGTGGTGGTTTTTACGAGGTTTCCTCCCCAGTTTTCCACCGTATTTAGTAAGGCAGAGTAAGACGTGGATAATCCGTCGTCATATAAGTGAAATACGAGGGTAAACATCAATCAAACAATCAAAAAAAAATCAGAATATAAGTAAAGTACCCTTGAATCTATAATCAGCAATCAAACTAACATATCACATTCCCTAAATCACCTGTTTTTCTTTGTTTTAGGACCAGCTTAACGAGTGGGCTAATATGACAGGTTTCCTCTGTGCACTGGGCTCTGTCTGTCTGCAAAACAAACATCAGAAAAATAGGCAAGTCCTGTTTGATTCATATCCTATGGTTACATGACAAACAATTGGTGGGCCGGGGCAGACTTTCACGAAACTTGTTTTAGATTGTAAATGACATCACCTTATAGAAGTTCAACCTCGGATGACATTTACGCTAAGAATTTGTCTTACACAGTTTCATGAATGTGTGCCCTAATTCGGACATGATTTACTTTTGTGCTTGCACGGGCAAAGATGACATACAATGATCTTAATCAGAATATACCACCTATTTGAACCCACTAAAATTGGTACGTTTACAAATCCAGATCAGTTTAGTTTGTCTTTTTTTCTTTTTTGTGTGTTGATTGTTTAAACGTGTGACGTTCATAGAAGGATATGACATTTCTATTGCAATAACACGCACTTTAGGTAGCTCACACTGCATCAAAGTTTGTGCTATGTTGGCTTGCATTGATTGATCGATCAAATTGATCAAACATGCCTTTTTAAATTGAGAGCATAGATCATATTAGGTCTAGGGGCTGCTTTTAACAAACAATTAAGTATGATCAGGAAATTCCATATTATTGCTTTCTGCCCCAAAATCTTTTCTAAGATATTTATTATCCTCTCGCAACGAAGTTATAGGGGGTTATAGGATTCATCACGTATATACGTCCGTATGTATTTTCAAAGATAAATCACACTGGCACAGGGATGTTGACTAATTAAAACTGATGAATTGTCTCATGTATGTTCTAGCACAGGGATGTCGACTAATTCAAAGGGATGATTTTTCGTAGTTTTTTAATTGATCTATTTAGGCATTACGGCTCTGGAAGGTATATAAAATACTTGGAAATAATATCTGGGAGTCAGATAACAATTTCGCAGTTAGGGAGAATCAGGAGTTTACAAAAAAAACATAGATTTGTTTGTTCACATGCTATAATACTTACACAACTTGCAAAAATGTTGTAGTGATGCATGGTTGAAATTGTAGGAGATTTATGGTACATGTAACAACTCTCCAAAAAGTCATGATTTATTTACTACGTCAACCATGAATTCTCTATATGTCTTTGGAGTTCTTACTATACTTTAAACATAAAATGGTATTTTTTGTGATCATGATTAATTATCTTTTCAGTTTACCATCTTTACCGTCGTGTTCGTTTGACCGTAGAGGTAGTTTGATACAGAGCTGTACACCCGAATCCACATACTGTCCTGTCACACAGTAAGTATGTCAGTCTTATTCCACTGTTAACCATGGCCTAGTGTTTGGAGTGTCCACTTCACAATCTGTAGGTCACGCGCCGCGGCTCAGTGGTTAGGGTGTCTGACTGCTGATCCTCCTTCCATGTACTGTAAGGGTTGGAGTCCCACAGTCGACCACAGGTACATGTACATGAGAGAGTCACACGAGGTGACTCCAGCTATCACAGGTGGTAGTTTTTATGAGGTTTCCTTTACGGTTTTCCATCATGTTTATTTAGGCAGAGTAAGAAGTAGATAATACGTCGCCATATAAGTGAATACCCTTGAGTACAATGTTAAACACCAATAAAACAAACAAACAATCTTTAGGTTATGGGATCAAAACACTGCTGTGGGTGGTTGGCTGGGGCTTCCTGTGAGCTATTAAGAGGCAACAAAAACTGATTTCTTCCGGTTCCTGGCACTGTAAATGTGCGCACTTAGTCTTGTTGCACCATTTATTATGTGTTTGTCTTGTATCTTGTCATTGTTTGTTGCCAGTGGTGTCAAGGGTGGTTTCCTTCACCCATTGGGCTGGCACACCGTCGTAGAGGGAAAACCTTAATAACCCAATCAAACTAAATTCAAAAAAATCAAATAAGGGCAGCATGGTTCATGCATAGTCATGTTGTCTTAATTTGTTGGAGTACACTGCCGTCATATAAGTGAAATACCCTTGAGCCAGTGATGGGGATCATGTCTGCCAGTGATGGGGGTCATGTCTGCCAGTGATGGGGGTCATGTCTGCCAATGATGGGGGTCATGTCTGCCAATGATGGGTTCATGTTTGCATGTCTGCCAGTGATGCGAGTCATGTCTGCCAGTGATGGGGGTCATGTCTCTCAGTGATGGGGGTCATGTCTGCCAGTGATGTGGTCATGTCTGCCAATATGGGGTCATGTCTGCATGTCTTCCAGTGATGCGAGTCATGTCTTCCAGTGATGGAGGTCATGTCTGCCAGTGATGGAGATCATGTCTGCCAGTGATGGGGGGTCATGTCTGCCAGTGATGGGGGTCATGTCTGCCAATGATGGGGTCATGTATGCATGTCTGCCAGTGATGTGTTTCATGTCTGCCAGTGATAGGGGTCATGTCTGCCAGTGATGCGTTTCATGTCTGCCAGTGATGGGGGTCATGTCTGCCAGTGATGGGGGTCATGTCACAAGGTTTAACTGTTTAAATGTTTAATGTGTGTTTAACGGTGTACCCATGGTTATTTCCCTTATAAGACGGCAGTACCAGTTTCAATGGTGGAGGAAACCACACTGACTCCTGCAAGTCACTTGTAACTTCCCCACAGACGGATGTTTTCGATTGTACATGTAGCTTACTGGCGAACTCAACTCCACGAACCGCATTGGTGAGAAGAACATCAATACTAGAGTGATACGCCCAACCGCTGTAGCATTCGGTAACACCTTGTGCTCCAGCTGCTAAATATCAATGAATTGATAATGATCAAATTAAAATCAAATTAATATCAAGACTTATTATTTAAATAACTACTCTTTACATAAATAAATAAATATGTATTTTTTTCTTTTAGGTTTCTTGGTGATCTGTTAAAGTTACTGGTCTGTCAGAATGAGAAATTTGGAGCTCAGATACAGAAACATGTGAAGGAGTTAGTAGGCCACGAAGTCAATCCAGCCGTCTACCCGATACTATTCAAACAGATTAAAGTCTGCGTTGATAAATTCTTTGATACAGTTGGACAGGTATGAATCAATTTATTTATTATTATTATATTATTATTGTTTTCGTAGCAAAAATTGATAAAAATTGATGTTCACTAGAAACGAATGTGTGGCGATTTGTGTCACAGGCTCAAACAAAAGGACCTCACATTTATTACTAAATTGTTTCCACTTCTTGCATCATATGATTCATAGTTTGATTCACAACTAGTCCTTTTTAAAGGCCTCAGACTATTGATATTTATCGTTTGGACATTGACTGATGTCGAAGTTCTTTACATGGATTCACAATGCAGAGTGCAGTTTTCAAAAACTTCTTGTCGCACCAGTCAACACACGTTTTGAAATGAAAATTTGTCATCCTGTCGATGTCCAAATGATCAATAGTCGGAGGCCTTCAAAAAGGAGTAAATTACAACATACGATCACAACAATTTACTATTTTCTATTTTTTTTTTTCAATGCCCTACTGCGGGTTGCTGAGGGAGCTTCCTATGCCGTTGTGCTCTCGGAGCTAATTAAGGGGCAACTTGAATCTCTTGTGGTGTCTTACACTGTAAATGTGCACACTTTGTCTTATTGCACCATGTTTTGTATTCTGTGTTTGTCTTGTACCTTGTTTGCTGCCAAACAAACCAAAAAAATCAATGCCTAACTAGATAAATAGAAATACAGGATGTCATGCTCAACTTTCAGTTTTTAAACCTTATTCATATAAATTAAATTGTCGTTTTAATTTTTCTTTTCTTTTCTTTTCTTTTCAGGTGACCGTGACAGAGTTGAATACACAATTTATTGAAAACATCATATTTATACTGAAGAATATCCTTGAAAACAAATCGGACCAGTTTGAGTTTTTAGGTGTTACGAGTATAGAGGGTCTCATGCTCAATATAGTCAGGTACTCAAATGTTAGAGTTAAGGCGAACGGTTCTTGGAAGCTTCCTGTTCCCTGGTGCTGCTAATTGTACATAGACCCTGTTTAGTCATTTTTGCTGGTTTCTATAGCAACCAGCAGGTGGTTGGTGGGAGCTTCCTGTTGCCCTGGTGCTCTCAGAACTAAGGGACAAGAAGCTGTTGTGGCGTTCTGTTATGTCCTGTGATTGTCTTGTATCTTGCCTTTCTTTGTTGCCAGTGTCGTCGAGGGTGGTTTCCTTCACCCATTGGGCTGGCAAGCCATCATATAAGTGAAATAACCTTAAGTACGGCGTAAAACCCCAATCAAACAAACAAAACATCCATAGCAACCAACTTCTTTCTTCTGAGTCAACAAAGTGGGGATGACTATACTATGTTCTTTTGAATTTTTGACTATTTTGAAACGATGTGAATCAGAATTAAACATCAGACCAACCATTT
This sequence comes from Cryptochiton stelleri, assembly GCA_031471745.1. Lineage (NCBI taxonomy): Eukaryota > Metazoa > Mollusca > Polyplacophora > Chitonida > Mopaliidae > Cryptochiton > Cryptochiton stelleri. The sequence goes on from JAUELC010158949.1 coordinate 7,088, forward strand.
CAGATAGAGTTTCCCCACAATTAACACTAATCACTTAAAATTACTATTTTGGGATCTATGTAAAGGACTTGGAAATGATATCTGGGAGGGAGATGACAATTTTATAGTTAGAGAGAGTCAAGATTTTACAGACAACATAAATGTGTTTGTTTACGCTACAATACCTTCAGAAGCGACAAAAAATGTTGTTTATAAACTGGAGTTCGCATTCAGTGACTGACTTCCTCGTCAGCAAATAAATACAGTTTTTTGGAGTTCATTCATGATTTTTTTTTTTTTGATGGTATGGAAACCAACTTGCCAGTGATTTATTCATTGAATGAACCTCTCTTTAAAAAAATCTAAAAATAATCTAAGTTAATCTGGTTCCATGTATTTTGTTTTATTTGGCCAGGTATGTGAGACACCTGGACTCCACAGCTCATGCTATCACTATCAAAACAAAACTCTGTCAGCTCGTCGAAGCGGTAAGTAAAATGGCAGCTTTTCTAAGATAGATCGAGTCAATGATTTTGGTAGGAACTTGTGTAATTCAGGCGTACTCAAATTGAGATGATTTGGACTGAAGCTGTATGACTTCTGTTGTTTTCATCTGATGTTGTAGATGATGCAGAGACGTGATGACCTAACCTTCCGAGAAGAAATTAAATTCCGAAATAAGCTGGCTGAATACCTGACTGATTGGATTATGGGTAATTCTCACCAGGTCAACATTCAAGGGGACATTTCTCTTATGTCTCGGTAAGTTGTCCTGCATCTTAAAAGTTTTCTCAGTGGTTAGTGTGTTGGACTGCTGATCAACCTTTTCTGTACTGGAAGGGTTCAAGTCTCCCAGTGGAACTGGGGCCACTTTCACAAAATGTTGTATGACAAAAAAATATTGTACGATAAATTTATGTATAGAGTTTAACGTGACGTAATTTTATCGTACATTCTTTTATGTCGTTTTTTCACCGTATTCAGTGGGTAAGAAGTGCATAATCCGTCATCACATAAGTGAAACACTCTTCAGAGCGACGTTAAACACCAATCAGACCAGCAAAATCTTAAAAGTTTGAAAACCAACTTATTGACTGTTTGTATTTCCCAAAATGATAAAGGTGATCTTGAAATCTACCCTGAGTTGTTCAAGAAATATTTCTTGTTAAAATATTTCTTATTTCATATTCAAGAGCGGGTGGTTGGCGAGAAGCTAGTGTTGCCCAACAAATATAGCTAAGGAGCAATAAGTACTCAATCGGTCTGTGGTGTCTTGCACTGTCAATTTTAAACTTTGTCTTATTTCACCACAGGGATTCAGAGAAGTTGAAATTTTACAAACCAAAACTGAAAAATTTACTGGACAATAAGGAAACAAAATTGAGTTTACTATTTTCTAAAGAAAGTTCAATAATGTCAGCAGATATTCTAGGGAGGTATTTAAGTGGTTTCCTCTTGGTTTTCTGGCCTGTGGCCGTGGCTCAGTGATTAGCTTGCAGGACTGTTTATCCTCCTTTGATGTACTGCACAGGTTCAAGTCTCCCAGAGGACCTCAGGTAAATGAGGGAGTCACACAAGGTGACTCCAGCTATTGCAGGTGGTGTTTTTTACTAGGTTGTCTCTCAGTTTTCCACCGTATAAAGTAAGGCAGAATAAGAAGTGGATAATCCAAAATCATATAAGTGAAATACCGTTGAGTATTACGTTAAAAACCAATGAAAGAAAACAAAATCTTCTTGGTTTTCCAACAAACATGAACAATGTAAAGCCAGCATATGAGTCGATTACCCATTAAACACATGCAATACCAACTATTACAAAAATAGTTTTGTAGAATTCGATAGTAAAATGTGGAACATGTTACTAAACGACGTTTAACAAAAAAAAAATTAAGGGTTTAAAATGTAAAGTATTCATTAATTAAAAATAATTAGCCAGTTTATTTCGTTTAATGTGTATTATTCCAATATTATTTTTTGTTTTAACATGTTATTTTATTTTTGATGTTTTTTTAATAACTTTTATATTTGAGGTTATAGATGGCCTCAGTGACGACCAAGTTTAAATTTGATTGAGTGTAGACCCTCTGAAAATAAAGAATTCAATTCAATTACTTATCAATGAATCAATGAAGTTTCAGTTATTGTTATGATATTGTTATGTTATTGTAGTGATCTTGACCAGGCGAGTATGGAGGCTGTAGCTGCTCTACTAGCCAGATTACCCTTGCAACCTGAGGAGAGTGACAGGGGAGACTTAATGGAGGCCAAATCACAACTCTTTCTCAAGTTAGTTCTTTTTGGTTTGTCCCCTTTGCCAAGACAAATGGGGCTTATGTGTTTGTCTGTTATTGTGACGGTCAGTGGGGATGTTCTGTCTGAACAGACAGAATCCAATACCTTGTATCAGGATCCACAGCTTTTCAAGCACTCATGCCCCAAAATTTGAAATTTTAGTGACTCTAAATCACCTAAAATTTCAACCATAAGATTACTACCGTGGAAGCTACGTAAAGCTCTTGGAGAAAATATCTGGTAGTGAGATAGTTGATAAAATCATCAGCCATGACGATTTTTATTATTATTGACATTTTTCTGTCACTGCTGAGAAACGGGCTGTAATGAAAAACGCATGTGGGTAACTCTTCTTCCGATAAAAAAACTTGGCGGAACCAAATAATTTTGAAATAAAACATTTAATAAAGAAAATACTTGATATTATGAAACTACCTCGGTTCCAATATGTATATATGTATCATGTCATCTAAACCAAGAATATGAAAAAAAATTAGTTGAATTTGCTTGATATCAAAGAATAATCCATTGAACAAAAGTTTGGCCCTTCTTAGGTCATTTTTACTTTCCTGTGAAGCATTGGAATATATTTATTTTCGTAAATTCCGGACACTCTTCTGGAGAACTTGCTTACAGATCGGATAGAATCGTATGTAACTTCGGAAACTTCCGCCACCGTTATTTTAAATCAATGACCTAAATATGTCAGTCATATTAACACGTATTATGAAAACAAAAACACGGAAATAGACCTCAATCTGGGGAGATTTTTACTTTACTTGCTGCTCATACCAAACAAAAATCTTATTAACAGGTATGAATGTTGCAAAAATGTTCTCTTGTCAATTCTTTGTCGATCTAATGTACAGAGATAGTCAAACTTACGACAGTAAATGTGTTTGCATTGATTTTACGCAAGGCCTAGCCAGAATTAACAAAATGTTCAAATTTGGGTACAGTCGATATACGGGCTCTGTGTTTGCCAGTAGAATGTCAGAATTATTACAAAAAGAAAACAAATAGCCCCATGTTCGGCTTGTAGTCAGATGACAATTTTGCAGTTAGGTAGAAACATGATTTTACAGATAACATGAAATTGCTAACATTACTTTGTTACAAGAGGACATAACTTTGTTTGTTTACATGTTATAATACTTTCCCAACTGTTAAAAATGTGACAGTAACTCGTGGTTGAAATTTTCGGTGATTTAGGTGTAAGAGGAGGAGCTTCCAGTATTGTCACTATCGTTCCCGGCATCTTTTGGTGCTGGTGTAAAACAATGTATATCTGTACCAAGCATTGTAAGATTGAACACTTTGCTGCAGGCCTTATTTTTTCAAAATTTTGCGTAACCGATCTACCATACTCGTGGAAATAGACCCACGTAACCGATCGTTTGGTTACACAAACATATTTGCGTGAACGATAGTTCTCGTTATAGATTACGTGAAATATTGACTTCCATGCTGTCTTCACAGCTATCGTCGATCTGGGTTGCTAAATCATTCTACATGTCGGTTTTCAGTGTTTAAATGCACGTCTTTCTGCAACATTTAATACTTCCTGATGCTTTTCTCTTCCTTTCTTTTTGGAAAAATCTTACCTTATTGTATATGATTTATTCCAAATTTTGGCTAGAATTATACGTTATCTCTAGTAGTAAAGTTCAGTCAGCCAATGAAATTGAGTGTTTGTAGGGGAATTCGCACTGGCCACAACAACGGGTTTGCATAAAATGCGGAATGTATGCACAGAGTTTATAATTAAACTGCTTATCTGTGACAAATACACATTGTAGATTAATTATGACATACATTATTGTAATTTTATCTGT
>JAUELC010159060.1:0-11195 GCA_031471745.1 Cryptochiton stelleri
TTTTATTGTCGCTGGATTCCTTCCAAATGTCTATATTCGGATTACATGTGCCAAAGGATGAAATAATAGAGGCATAAATTTAATATTGATAACTGTCCGTGGCATTAGACGAATTCTCTCCATTATTTAATTAAAAGATTATCCCCGGACAGGGGGAGTCTTTTTGAGAGGCCAGGTCATATTAGTTGGATATTTGAGATCAAGTGTGGAATATAAAACCTGAATTATACCAAAGCGTTTTCATTCTGTTGGCGAAATACTTCCTTAACACAAATACCATTCCAAAAAATGTTAACAACATTTGAACAAGGAGAGTTACACATAAGTACCGCTTCTTTGTTTCCATATACTTCTACTACCTCGATGATTGAAGGATATTTGGGCCATGAGAATATATCCACATAAACCAATGAATTGCTTCCCTATATAGCAATAAATACAAAACCTGTCTTTCTAAATCATTATACCCAAAAAGAAGCCAGTCTGGAAACATCCAATCGAAATGTATCCGCTTTAGTTTTTTATCAATTCGAATCAGGTCGACCCAATACTTGGCACGATTGCTATTTTGACCATATTTTGAAGAAGCCCGATAGCGGCGAGGATCCTGATTCATAGCACGCTCGGTTTGGTAATTATCTTAAGTCAAGTAACAAAAAAGCCGCATGTTAAGACACTTACCATCGTGGCTGTTTATTATCAACAACCGAGGCCACATTTTATTCCCCCCCCTCCCCCCACCAAAGTCACAAATCGGTTTAGCGACAAACCATACTTGTTTTAGTTTATATATTTCGGTTTATAAAGTCATCATCGATCCATGGTTTAAACAACCGAAATCATGAAACATTCCTTGTCGCTTCTCCCAGTCATCGGTATTTTGATTTTGGAGATTTAATAGCACAACAGCTTTATAGCAATGGTTGAAGTTTTGTTCTGGGCTGTGATACACCATAAATCTAAACAAACAAACGTCTAACTTATCAGTCTAAGCGTTCAAAAACAAAGACAAATACGCAATGATTTTATAACACTAGTTGGTTAAAGACAATATTATTATTCAATGATCATGAATTCAATATAAAAGACATACCAATTTACTTGTATTATTTATTTTTTGTTATGGCTGCATGCAATGTATGGTCCAGAAAGGAAATGGCACATAAACACCCCAGAAGTTGGGTAACTGTGTTTAATATATATCATAAATATCAGTGAACGACCTTGTTTTCAATGTGTTCTAAAAGAATAATCTTGAGATTCGCCATTGATTTTGTACCTACGAAGCAATATTTTTGTGGACACCGCTCAACCCATAAAATATAAATCCATCACATTAAACTGTACAAGAGAATGATAAAAAACAAGACCTTTCCCTATTTAAAGAACAGATTAACCGTTAAGTTGTCTCTAGAGCCACAGAAAGCAACGACTGAATCCGGAAATCAATGCAAACACACAATTTCCTCACGCGGTCTTAAACGCAGAGGCTTGCTGCAAAATTACTGAGCCTAGAGATAATTTTTCATAACAGAGAGGCTTGAAATGTGATTGTTTGTGGACAAAACTTTAAAATGCATAAACTTAAGACCATTACGTTCACCGACACACACATATAACAGAACGTTTCTGTGGTCACAATACTTTTCGTATTTGAAGTGTTAACGGTATGTCATAAAGGTGCTTTGATAGAGTATCCCTGCATGGCGTTTGTACTCCTGAGATATAAAACAAAGAATGTCATTCTGCAGCATTCTTTATCAACCAGGAAGAAGATTGTCTTTTGTTTAGAACATCCGCTCGGTATCTCTAGCTGTATTTGGAATGATAAAACAGCCTAGGTCACGTTTTACTATTTAAGATTCCAGTAATTTCTAGAAGGATTTCCCAGAAATCTGCTCAATTCAAAAACATTATTATCCTAATATTTGACATTAAATGATAAGATAAACAAATACATTTATGGCCCACATAAAAGCGAAGTGTTCTTTCTTGCGTTGTTGCTTTTTTGCACACACCATACAACAACTTTAACAGTAGCATTTATTTTTCAAACTTCTCTAATGCTTCCTATGACACTCCTGTTTGTCCTGGTGCACTGGGTATATATCGTATTATGAAATAAAACTGTATGAGCTATGTATTTATTATGTATTTAAAGTTATTTATAATTTACCTATAGTTTAACATGGCAATACTAAACGTATTCTCTGTGATATCGACCTCATTACTTTCTATTGATTTACTAAAAGATATATGCTTGCGATGTAATGACAAACATAGATTTAACTAGACTGGACGTGGCGGAATGGCTAAACGTTATTTTTTATTGCCACAGGGAACGGCGTCCTAATTACAAATTGTATTTACTTTTTGTCAAAAGGCCTATAATCTGTGAAATGTAGTCCGGCCGTTTGGTATTATCGGGTATTATCAGGTAGTATTATCATTTTTCTAGTCGTTCAAATCGTATTTATTAGATGCTGATGTTCATTTTAAACACGGTTTTAAAAGTTCACATTATTTTATTTTCGGCTCAGCATTCCTCATTTGTTTATTATTTTATATCCAATATGGTCATTTTGACACACATTCTGATAATCCGTTACTTTTTATACATAGACCTACATCGTCAAGGATATTAATTCATGGACAAAAGTAAAGCTCTTAAAATCTACCACAAGCACAAATCAGATCACGTCTGTTCCTGAAGCTACACAAAAACATTATCTTTATCCTCCATCCAGCGGAACTGACTGTCTGTTGTGAAAGGACTGTTTTTAATTGAATCATGTTGTGGCGTACCTTGTGAAATACAAGGTGAACGCAATGTGACAGAAAATCAGAAACAAACCAGTGCCGGCTGATGTGGATTTAGGTAATATTCTCGCGGGTACTTTCAGAATTAAACTTTCAGATATCATCTCGCCTCACTTAATTAAATATATCCACTGTGTGGTAATTTTCCATATTTGAATCAACTGATTGCGATATCATAGTGGTAGAGCTTCCACTTGGTAATCGTTGGTTAGTGAGATGTATAATATACAGAGAATTCAGACAAGTAATAGTATTTTCTCGACTATCAGCAAAAATGGTTAGAACAATGACTGGTGTTAAAGAAAAACCAAACGCAATAAGGTTTTGTTATGATTTCCTTTTTTGCAGAACGAAACAATTCATTTCCAGAACTGTGAAAGTTTTGTGTGGCTCGTTTACTTTAGTCTGACGTGTATGTACACATCATTCGTTTAAAATAACTGTTATTTTTATCGTTAGAGGTTATCTCTTAACTGGCGTTCTTCGAAAAAAAAAGAAAGTAATTCTTACCAAGTTATAGCTCATTGGTTTCAATTGGTACCGTAGTGTTCAATTCAGGAAATGGACTATGCTATATGTTATCCTATTATAACAATATTCGTATATTTTTCAATAATTTAATTTGTCCATTTCTCATTAATTTTCATGGGAAATTTAATAAGATATGGTACACCATTTCCATTTTCGCTTTCATCCGCAGACAGATCGGGTTTTGATCCGATGCAAAACGTTGTACGAAAATATTTCATTGCTGATATCTTTCATGTTTAATTGACAACTGGATTATGCAGGTAAGAGGAGTTGTGAAGAGCACACGATTGGCCTTACGTTGGCATTCAAGTACAGATGGTTTTGTTTTTGTTCACGCCGTCTTACTTTGCCATCCTGTTTATCCCAATATGGCGATTTTACTGGATTTAATCTGTTCGTTCATCAAATACATCTGTGACCGGTGAATTATAATCACTATGATAAATCCTGATCAGCTCGCATGAGATGGTCTGAGATTCTTATAAATATACCTGTGAATCCTAACCGTCTTATTCTGTCTGACCGTAAAAGCCATCAATTTACATTGAGAAAACCAAAAAATATGCTGATCACTGTATATCGTCAGGATAATAACTGTATATCCTAATTCTGGTCACAGTTTGTCCTTATAATGATGATTGTATATCCTATTGACTTCTTTAGAACAACAAGGATAGACGAGCTGATAACCTTAAAAAAGGAGAGTGTTCCTTCGTATCTACCTCAGCAGACGTGCGTCCGATAAGTTCCAGCCAAAAGTACCAAGATTATCCAATATATTGTTTCTCAGGACTTATAACTTGTTGGGAATTAACTTCAAAATAGAAATGGTACAAAGTGTCGACAAATTGTCGGGGAACAGGAGAAAAACAGGTCAATGTAATTCATGACCAGATGTAAAGGCAAGAGTTTTTATATTGTTATTTTATGTTTTTGACTGATAAGCGATGATAAGAATTAATAAAAAAAATATGCTGGAAGGTGGGGGTGGAACGAGAGGCTGTGGTGGTGGTGGTGGGGAACTATTTGGAAGATCAGCACCATATTATACAATCATAACAAAAAAAACAGCTCCTCGGTTAATATACATCATCAGGAACAATATCGTAAAGGGGTATCCAGTTTAGTTTCTATCGTAGTCCAAGACATCAGCACCATTATAAAGGTATCCAGTGAATGATATTTGTCAAGGATTAGTTCCAGGAACTGGAAATTTTCATAAATTCATTAATTTCCCTGGTAATAATAATCTAAAGATCGCCATTTTAATCCTTTATCGTCTAGGATATTTATACTATCCATCTTACCCAATAGTGGTTAGCTATTTTAGTCTAGTTTTTAGAAACTCAAGTGTGTTTTTATTATTCCAAGATTAAATAAGTTTATCAAGTACGTAGGCCTCCATCTTCAATAATGGAGTCTGAGCGAACATTATTTTGATATCAAACTGTTTCTTAGCTCAATTTAAAACAAAAATCGACCTTCATGGAACGAAATATATCTTCACTAAAGAAAATGCGGGCAGATGGATTGTCATTGTTTCTTAAATAGAATGCATCTTTCCATGTCCAACGTAACAATATGTGTTAAAGTACACGCATCCTGAAATGTTTGACACATGCCAACGTCTTTCAGACACCATGTATTAAATTAACGAAAATGATGCCAGCTGATAGTCAGGGGGAGTTAACTATATCCTCCAACAGCAGTCGAGAATCGAATTGGTTTCGTACAAATCATCGAGCTAATAGACTTGGATGAATGCAGACTCGACAGAGGTACTTAGGGCTGGATTAACGTGTTTCAAGATGTTAGGGTACATCAGTCTTGGATGTCTACACTCAAATTTACCTACACCTACAAAAGTCCTTTTCGCTTAGGCTTCATTCTCTAAAGGCGATCTATTACTGTATTATAATTACCTCTGTAGTCAACTGTCTTTAAATTAAGGTCAGTCTAACCAAGATAATCTATTCTCGCCCATTGAAGGTCGCAGGTAGGGTGTTTGAGACGATTAAATGAACGCACAGCAATTGCACTACTTATTGTCAAGGTCAGAAGAATTCTACTATGATATGAGTTGATGATAGTAAGTTTTTGTCACACTTTGATTTAACTGACTAGTCTGGGAAAGGGGGTGCGAACATTTAGAATGTCGAATTAGAGGTTCCTTTTTTATTTTTTTTACGGTCCTTTTTACGTTTTACCCACTTAGCGGAAGTTACTTGAAGCGCCTGCGTCCTTTCTTTTAATTACGCTACTGGAATGCACAGTGCAGGACATCAAAAACATACCGGGTTCCCGTTACCCTTTTCTCGAGAAGCACCAGAGAAACAGGAACCCGCCAACCAACTATCATCCAAAATGAAACCAGATAGATGTTGTAATTGACAGGATAGGAGAATTGCAACATATAGAACAACAGTTTGACAGTCTGATCACACGAGATGTCAATACCACGGTCACACATTGGCTAGTAAAATGTCTCACATAATTTGTAACAAAAAAAGGTTATCTTGAATCATATGGGGCAATTTTTGCTTACCACCGTTTCGTCATAAACCCGCTTTATTACGAACAGTTCATTACATCTTTTTAGAACGTTCGTGTTAAATTATTAATAACTAGAAAATAATTGACTCAGGTATTATGTTATAGGCGAGATAGGGCAATATCAAAATACCAACATTATAGTGAATGCAATACAATTTGTTCCTGAAATCCCCTGACATAACCTGCACTGATCGTAACATGCAGCTACAACCCATATTATTAGACCGTCTATATACACAGTCTTTATTTTGTGAGAACTTAATCTATGTTTTACCGACGTGTTCTAAGCTATTATAAACAGGTTGTTGTAAACCTTACAGTTGATGTGGTATTCAATTTAATCACGCAAACAAAAGGAAGTTCGATCAGATGACATTTCATAAACTGACGTCAAAACAGACACAAATACATTATAATGGAAAGTACCGAATGAAGCCATTTCAAAACATCACTTCTTCAATTGTAAAATTGACGTTTTTCATAAGAGAAAACAAAGAATGACTTTTCCAGGTTAAACTGCTTAGTTTTAGGGCTGTGAGATGCTGGTCACTGTTAATGTGATTGGGGAAGCAACCATGACCATATATGTATTTGTCCTCATCTCAAATATCCAATTTGTAGGGCTCTGAAATCAGACCTTGGCCGTAAGCATAAGATTTACTGAAACCATCGGTTTTCTCTGCTTTCGTCGATACGCTAGCTCAGGTAGCTTCTTTTTGTCTGCTCGGGTAGCTCCATTTTGTCTGCTCAGTGGTTTTGTCATTCCTTTTAATACTGTTGTTGTTAATCTAAACAAAAGTTGCATGTGAACTGGAGGTCAGTGGACTTTTTCTTTATTATTTTGTTACTTCCAGCGGCTTGTCAACCACACGGGACTGAAAAGTTGAAGCTCCCTAAGCTTCCGTATCGGCGAATATCGGGGATTTAGAAACAGCTATTCCCTTTTCCTTTATTAAATTGCTGTCAGACTACAATTAGGATGACTAGCATTCTATCTTGAGAACCACCAATTACTTTAGGAGAAAAAATTAAACAAAATAAAGATAGATACCATTGTTTCTCTTAACAGTTTTACGATAAATTAAACAAGGCAATGTGGTAAGTATAGTTGACCCATGATAATAGTTAAGACTGGGTAAATCCTTTGTCAACCTTGAGTTATACATATGATTGATGTTCAAAGAGTACGAAATTGGCAAATTTCTTAAACTAATAGGATAGGCTTTGACTGTTTCTCTGGAGGTACTTCGACTATTGATAATGGATTGCCAATTTTTGAATCGAAGTTATCTCTACCAAAAACAGGGTCAGCTGTGGTTAATGCCTAAGTTTTAATAGAATTGATCTAAAATATAGGTTATCATTCACAAAAATCATAATTCCATTATGATGAAACATTGAGAGATCTCTGGGGGTGAAACCATTATAAACACAGTCCATGAAATACTCTACTGTTATTCTCATTCACATACATGTATACGTATACAACTGGCTTTGAATTGCTCCGTACATATAAGGGTTCTCGGTCTGATTCACAGATAGCTTCCATTTATTAAACCTCCCTCTAAAGTACCACAAGTGATTTCTGTCTTCATATAATCATTTATACAGAGATGTGCTTGTGTGCTGATTTTATATCTTTTATTCAAATACATGTTCAAATTTTTTTCGTTAATGAACACGGGAAAACAAACCAATTACCAGGACTTTTTTTAGAAGAGGCAATGTTTTTTTTGTGTTTTTGATGACATATCTGGTCGTTTTACACATCATTGCTTAATATGCTGATAAGCAATAGCTGATTTCCGGCCTTCAGTAAAGACAAACCATTTGGTTTATTATCTTCAAAGGTTCGGGGAAAATATTCTCGGTTTAAAATTGAAATATATAGCCTCATTAGTAAGAATGTAATAGAAACTCGTCTTCAAGGTAAAATAGTGCGATTTCCTTTGTTCGCTCAAAGTAAAATATGAAGGATTCACAATCCCGTAAAAAATATGACCACCTTATCTCTTAAAATAAGATGGGTACAAATAATATTTTGTTTCGATGCTAGGCTTTATTTCCCTTAAAAAAGAACATGCCAATCACACGTACTAGAATCTCGCTGATAAATAATCTAATTTCGTATCATCCCCAAGAGTTTCTATTAACATTAGGTTCTTGTGTCGATTTGTGAAAACTACCAGACAGGAACAAAGTACATTCTTCATTGAATGTCACCATGATAATATCATTCATCATGGGTTGATCAGAGGACACCGATATCTGACCAGTCAGTAGACTGTGATAGATATTCACTAAATAATATGATAGCTGGTGAGTCTGTCCCACACGGACATCTCTGTTGTGTTCTTCAGAGGCTAACAGTATCGTTTCGTTATGTCGATCGTGATGGAACTGGGAGTCCAAATGCAATCTCAACTAATTTACTTGGTTTTTCGCTTAATTATTTATTTATTTATTTGATTTGTTTGGTGTTCAACGTCGTTCTGAACCCAATGCTAGATGTCCGTGACATTAGAGGCAATCTTCTGGAATTATTAATATAAGATCATACGGGGACTGGGAACGGTTTTAATTTACGTCTCGTCTTTGTGAGAGAGCAGATCATGGTATTTGGCATCAAGGGTTGAATATAGCACGTCAACTAGAACACACCGTTTTTTCAGCTTGAGATATACTCCCTCAGAACAGATCCCATTGTGGTACAGTTTAAAAGACAAAACGAGTTAAACAGACAAGTATAATTTTTTCTTCTTCATATACTTCAAATACAGATATGTGGACAATACGTACACGTTATGATAACATTTCAATACCGTATCTGGTTTATCCAAACCCCTGAATTGCTAGCCCCTAGAAAGAAAGACACAATCTGTTCTTATAAACCATTATGCGATAAAAAGAGTCAGCCTGGAAACATTAAACAGGACTGTGCCTGATTTTGTTTTATGTTACACTGCAGAAAAGTTAAGTCAATTTACTTTATGAAATTGGAACAACTCTATCAAGTTGACGCTACAGTTACACCTGACCGTCTGATCCCAATACAGCTGTTACAATGCACTCCCTGCTTTATGGACCGGGAACTGTGTCCCTTACAGCTAGTCATTGAGTCATTTTCAATAATGTAATTCCGAAAAATTAAAAAGGTCGTGTAAGTTCAACAGGAAAAAATGACTACGTTGATAAGTAGGCCGCTGGGAAAGAGTTCATGTAACGGACACGATGTGTTCGGAAATTGCCCTCTAGTGAACAACAACTGTGTTCCCGGTTATCAATGGCTTTATCTCAGTTTCGCTACACAACAACTTTATTACCATCAACCCATTTAGATTGATCAACGGACTCTTGACGTAACCATTCTACATCAACCAGGAATAAGATTGTCTTTCGCTTACTACTTCCACACGGTGCCTATAGCTGTAATGGGAATAATGAAGCAGCCTTGGGACTTTCGTTTATTTCTATTTAAGAATTCAGTAATTCTTAGAAGACTTTCCTAGAATTCCGCTCAATTCAAAGACACTGATGTCCCAATATTGGATTAAATGTTTAGATAAACATGACAAACATAAAATCCAAGTGGTTCTTTCTTGCGTTTTTGCCATTGTATGTTTACACTATGACACGACTACATCAGCATCATTTATCTTCCAAACCTCTCTGCTGCTTCCTCTGAAACGAATTATGTCTCCTGTTTGTCCTGGAGTGCACTGAATATATATTTAATTCTGACGGTAAACTGTATAGGTATTTATTGTGTATTTTAAATTATCTGTACGATATGTATGTGTATTGTGTTTGTCGAATACAAGTTATGTTAAAAGATACAAGACATCTTGCACCCGCCCCAACAGTTATGCAAATAATGTGAAATAGCAATACGCGCAGGCGTATAACGGACTACATAATACATGGAATTCATACTACCTCGATGATAAATTTACTGTTTGAAAGATACATTAAAGTAACAAACTGACTCGTACATTGCCAGCCATGTGTATTAAGTGTATTCTCGTGGTAAATCCCCAATTTCCGCTTCTATGCCTCGTGGGCAGTTTCTCGCCACCAGAGATATTTTCACGGATTACAGAGGTAGAAAAGTGCTTCATGAGTAAACTTATATGTTTTTGTTAGCGTGTGAGACTTACATTGGTCGTTTAAGAGTTTGGTGTACCAATATGGGACAGAAAGCCTGCTAAACCGAAGGCGTAAACGTAGATATAGCCAATTATAATATATGATTAAAGAAAAGTACAATAAATTATTCCAATGATATATAATATTGGTTGATATATCTATGTTGTAATGTGTTCTAATATATAACACAAATTGATATTATGTTTAAAGGACGTGATATGGACGCAAACTTCATTTGAACATTTTGATTGGTCTACTGTAGACATATCGCACTACTACTGGCTAATTTGAGTACATCATTTTCGTCTTTTTGCAAAAGTAAATTCAAGCATTTAAACTGCTATAGTTAGGTAATAACCAGATATTGTCATGTCACGATCAAATGTTTATAGACTTTTGTAAATAAACAAGAAAAATGGTTTGTAAAATATATAGCTCTACAGGAACAAGTTATCATGCTACAGTTTATCTCGCACAAATTTCATTTCATCATCCAATCGGTTAGTGAATGTATTGGTGGTATTGATGATTATATTTCAACAGCGATCTACACTCAAATCACGTCATGACGTTAACATTAAATTAGGCGGTACTAAATTTGATCATTTCATATTATGAATAGAAAATCAAGTCTTATCTCTGGGTGTCTCATTTATCTGTGGGAACAGAGGGCAATTTATTATGTTTGCGAAATTATAATCGATGCCTCTTACACCTAAAACAAGAGTCGGTGAAAGGTTTTGTTTAAGCATACACAGTGATCCAGACACACAAGATCATAGCGGTCTTTTTATAACGGTTCTCTGAAAGCAAACGGAAGTCATCCGCATGTAAGCCACATGTGTGATCTCTAGGATTTCGTTATATGACACACACTCCGTTATGGTAATTTGATCAACTGCTGAGTATTATAACAATTGCTAAACGCAGCCCGCATACCTGTTATTCGTATTAAAGGAACATTTTGAAAACTATTAAATTATCTTATTTTTATTTTTATTCCGTAAAATAAAAAAACGAGATAGTTAATCGCGAACCTACTTTAGGATAATTCTCTTACCCTAGTTGCGAACATAAAGGTGTCAATGCTGCTCGAACTCAACTGCATACAATAACTACATTGTATGTGGCCTGCTACTTCCCAT
>JAUELC010159171.1:0-11193 GCA_031471745.1 Cryptochiton stelleri
AATAGTAGTTGGGAACTACTGATTATTTGTGATGTTACAAAAGAAATCACACGCTGGCCTCTGTTCATGCTGCACGACAATACCAAAATTGGTGTTTTGTGTTTGTGAATTATATGCGACAAAGGGTGGAGAAATCTGGGTATTCTACTGTTCATGAACCAGCGAGAATCTTAGCTCAAAAAGGTAAACGCACTGTTGGTACATTAACAAGCTTAGAAAAAGGTAAGACAAGTACGGTCACGTGTTGTATGCTTATGTTTCCAAAAGTCAGAATGAGGGAAGAAATTCTGGATGGCGCCATTCCGGGAGCAATTGGAAGGGTGAATCCATCCGGATGGATAAACGAGGAAATTTTCAGTGACTATAGTTTGATCACTTTTTAATCCATGTCCAACAAAATACCGCCCAGGTCCATCATTGCTTGTATTGGATGGTCAAAGCACACACACCAAAAACCTTGAAGTAATAGAGACAGCGCGTGAACAGAATGTAATGTTGCTGTCTCTACCTTACCACTGCACTATATAAATGCAACCCCTTGATATAACTTTTTTCAAATCATTAAACTCAGCTTACAACACTGAAATCCAGCTATGGTTGCGAACCCACCCAGGACGAGCGCTAAATGAAAGACTTGTCCCGCAAATTCTTCACACAGCCGACATTAAAGCAGCTACCATGGGCATTGCAACAAACGGATTTGAACCTGCGAACCAGCCCCAAGACTCCAACAGCGGTACAGTCAATCCCATTTCATCTGTTATTAATAACACAGAGAGTCAGGATGTCAGCGATAAAACTATTGCAATAATTCCTAACCCCCAAATGCCACACCCTGTGGAGCAGCCAGGTGACCACTCTTCCGAAAGTGTTCTTGACATGTCGACAGACCTCCACAATGGGATCACACTTGACACTGATCAAACGCATAATAATTGTGCTGATATTGTTGCATGTAGTGTCGTAACACCCGACCCCTAGCCGTCTACCTCTGTGGATGAGCAACAAAATGACGTGAATGAGCTAGAAACATCTTTCACTGACATCTTAGAAAAGGATTTTGTCGCCCAGTACAGAACATTCAGAAACGCAAGCGAAAGGTAACACATGCGGAAATACTCACAAGTTCTCCTTACAAACAGGCTCTTCAGGATGCAAAATCAAAGAACAAAATAACCAATAGCACAAAGGGACAAGCCAAGTCTTCAGACAAGAGGAAAGCCCCAGGAAAAAACACAATGAAGCCCACGATAAAACCCACAACACCCGCCAAAGTCGAAAGAGTGGTTTTGTCTTGTTTGCAAGGAACCTTGGCCGAAGAGAACTGAATTAGATGCAGCATTTGTTCCGACTGGGCTCATGAGCTATGCACAAGCCATGAAGGGTTGGCATATGTGCTCACCTGTGACTATTGTGACGAATGACAGGTTGATAAAACAATACTCACCAAGGCTCTAAATAACAGTTAGTTGTTGTTTGTATTTTTGCTTTAAAGGCTTTAAATCGAAAGATTTTGTCTTAACTATGTTCTGTTTTTCTTTAACATTTTCACCAAGCAGGACCTTTGGTTAGTTTTGCATAATAAATTTGAACGTTTTAGAACTTAATCTCTTGTTTTTATTACTTTGGGGTAAAATAGTCATGGGGGTACAAATAACCCTTGCCTCTGGGTAATATGGACACCTTCCATAAAAAATTAAAGTCTTTGTACATCAGCTGGCTTAGGTATTTTATAGTCCTTTCTTCTGTTGTATATACCTATCCTCCTAAAGTACGCATAGAACCAATAGTTTATTCAGATTGATTTGAAATGTTGGACAAAATGACCGTTGTCCTTAAGGGGTCCATATACCAAGCGCTGGATTAAGCGTGATCGGGGCCAAGGTAATAGCAACTTGTTGGGGCCCTCTGGGCGCTACAGTTATAGCAACTGTCCGATAAAATTCAAATTCAAGTAGTTTATTCAACAAAACCAGATCATATTTACGTCGCAAATTACTCATACATACAAATGTCTGTTGAAGGGTTGGAAGGAGGGGCGATGGGCTTCAAGAAGGAAAGTTTAAGGCTTGGTAGACCTGAAACTCAGAGCGAATGGGGCAACATCATTTTTAAGGAGGCTATACCTCAGATTTCCCGCCAAAAATCAACATTGCCCCAATTTACTAGCTCTAACAAAATAGAAACTTTTACAATATACGATTTGTAATAGAACAAGACCAGACACAATAAATAACGAGTGAAAGCCAAAGAAAAAAAAAAAACGTTGGGGAACCGGTGCAGATTTCCCTAGGCCCCGCCCTTAACTCAGTACTGGAAATACCCAGGCTTGTAAAAAATTCTTACTTCCTGCTTCTATTGATGATTGTAATAAGCTTCCTGTTGATATTAGGTCTATTCTAGATGGAGATGAAACGACGTTAAGAAAAAAACATAAGACGGCTTACTGTCGACAAAGACCACCTTGTTAGGATAACGATGGTGACAGATTGTCAAATGTAATGTTATGCCGATTAATTGGAATTTGTGTATTCACCGTGATATGTACAAACTAAGTAATGGCATATAATAATAATAACAGAATTAAGAAACAGTATTAGCAGTCTTAACGAAGATCTAACCAACAATCACATATCAGAATCTCGAAAATGTCTGTGTGGGTTTCAAGTGAATCTGCATCCCAATAGGTAACAATTTGACCTTTGTACAAAGCAAATAACTAATTTGGTTCATAGTATAAGGTCGCCTGTTTACAAGGGTGAGATATCGGATTCGCTATTACTGTTTGTTTTTCATGGCATCAAAACTTCAACTAATAATATAATTACAAAAGCTGTATGTACTTATACCACTTATACTAAAATATTTGTTAATAATTCATAATCATTGTTATCGCAAGATGCATCGGTTCCATTTACAAACGCTAAATTGTATCCATCATATTGAAAATGTCCCATGCATATTTGTTTCAGTCAATCTGTATATATATGTTCGGTCAGCCATGTTTGATGCTATGTCACTATTATAGCGGGGCACATTGTAAGCTTCACTGTGCTTCTCGTCCTTGAAATAATAAACATGTTTACGCCAATTCCACGCTTACTATACACGGCCGTCTTTACTTATTACAGTTTACAGCTAGTCACATCATGTAGCTTTCAATGATAACCACAAAAGCTGTAACTGATTCTATTCTAAAGGCTCTGATTGATCTGTTATCGATAATACTTTGCCTTTTCTCTCAGACAAATGGACGTCTGAGAACCAGAAAGTCATTAATCGGTCTCGACAAATTGAACTTAGGACGAAAGTAACAGTTCTACATACCTTTGCTAATAGTGTGTCCGATGTGGCTCTTGTAATGATGGCTTGCCACATACGTTTAAATCTGCTAGACCTATTATCCTGTGATCTATTGAGTACCTGAAGATCACACTGTTCGGAAATACAGTAGATATAATGGCAGGCGGCTGGAGGGGGGAGGGGTCTAGTTAACCCAGTGCTCCTCAAGCTATATAGCCGTAACACGAACACGATTTCTTTTTAGCGTCTTGTGTTGCGAATTTCTAATTTTGTCTTATCTCCCACACCTATAAATCTCCTGTGATCTGCTGAGTTCACACTGCCAATAACTACTTAGATTAGACATAAATCAATGTGACCACATTGACCGAGTTCAAGTTCTGTTAAGCACCACCTTTTTTGAAAACCGAACAAAGCCATGGAAGTGGACAAGTGTAAGTGTTGGCTGGGTGTTAAACTTAAACGAATTTTTGTGGTAAGAAGTTGGAAACAGAGCGACACATTGTTCGATACAAAAAGAGAGAAAAGAAAATGGAAACAAATATGATGAAATGATAGGCCATCAGAATAATTTTAAAATGGACGTAGGACAGACTGATCGACGAGTATGTTGACCGATGTTATGTTAATCTTGAGTTATTTTTTTCTCAGACTTAAAGGGTTAAGTGACATGGTCGCCCAAATTGTTTTCGACAAATTCCGTTGATTTAACGAAGTTTTGAAGTTTGTTCATTAATAAAAACAGTTACTTTGAATTAAAAAATAAAATCAATTTGGTGCAGAGCTTGTACAAGTCCGGAGATATCCTGCCATCATTCAAATTCAATGTCAAGTGGGCGGGTTTTTTATCATTTGTATCGCTTGTCTTTCGTTTTCCGCGGTCAGAGACCTTGCATGTATAATGATCCAATGAAGGGGGCGGGACTATTACTCATTGCCTTGGAGTTATATATCAGTATAACAATTCTTGACACAGATTTGACACGCCCTCTTTTAAATATTCTGGCAGAATTTTTAGGTTTTTGTTGTTGTTATTTTTAAACTTATCACTTATCCTGCAAGCCTGGGGGAGGGAAAACTCATGTTATTCTGCAAAATACCTATTTAATTTTTGAACGACAGCGTATCTTTAAAATATAGTATCATTGTCCTTAAACTGCATATTGGATACTCTGATAGATTACCTGGTTAAAATAGAAACTGTTCTCGAAATGAAGGAAGCTTGCCCGACGCGTTGTTGGCATCTATAAAACGATGCTAATAGCAAAGGTTATCTATAGCAAGTATCCGCTGTTCCAACAATCATCTGTCTCTTGAGATACTGTGCCCATCTCCTGTGGTTTGGCAACAATCCAAGATACCCGACTGAATGGCCAGACTGAAATTCCACAATGACAATAGACCTCTCAATAAACAAGGAAACACTTACTCGGAAGGATGAGCATACTACATAAATCTGTCTCAAAATATCAACCATCTGGGAGGTTGAGTAGAAGACCATTTAACGCTAGACTTGAATACATGTGCTCCAGAAAGATAATGTTATCGCCTATTACCTTTATCATTATCCCAGGGGCCAGGGTTATACATGTGTTTAACGCCGCACGGGTATTTCACTTATATGACGGCGAGGTTCTTCAACAGTAAATAGCCAGACTAACACGAACCATTAAATGTGAAACGTTTTGATATGTTGGGAAATTAATGTTCCTGCAGTGAAGTCATGACCGCATGATTATGTTGGGAACATGCTGCCCTTAGTCAGAGGGTTATATCTGAAGATACAGTATGAACGGAGACACGGGCTTGCGTTGGAGTAATGTTGATAAGCCATTGCTAGAAGAATTTTTTTTAAAACTAAAGGATTGTCAAAATGCACATTTAATGTTTTATACTGCATGGATAACACAAATCATCGTGCACACAGTTTTGTATTCTGATCACGACATCAATTTAAGCAATATTGTCATAGTACGGCTTTTGCTCTGTGAAATGAGATATTTTATGCGGCAATTGACATTTCCTGGAATAAAATATAATTTACACATGAACCAGGACTTAATTCTGCCTTAAGTTGCATGGCTTGGGTGCTGGGTTAAAGTGAATAACTCATTCGTATTCAAACGAAGCTAATTTTGAAACATGTTGGCATTGACTATTACCCAAGGGTGGTTCAAGTCAGTTGACCTGACCTGACCATTTAACTGTGACAAGAGTCGTAATTTGATTGGTGTTAGGCTCTTTGGACAAGGAAGTTGTTAAAGCTTTTGCTATATAATTGTATTTTCACAAAGTAGATAATCTTTAATGCTAACGCCTTCAGCGGGGTGTGTGAAATAACTGTCTAAAATAAGTATTTTATCGACCCAACAGTATCAACGGTTTCTCTCCGTAAAGGCGGGTCAGGTTTTGGATTATGGTCATACTACAAAAATATGTCTGAAAAGACCAACCATATTGAAGGCGTAGTAGAATACCATTCAACGGTATGTTTGAATACATGTGCTTGAGACAGATGATGTGATCGCTAATACCTTTGTCATTATCCCAGAGTTATCATACTTGGAGATACATCTCTCTTCTACAGAAATAAACGAACCCACGGGTTTGCGTCGGGGGTAATGCTTAATACGACATGACGACGAGAAACAAAATAATTTGAATGTGTATATACGAAGTTTGATCCACAATGTTATATTGTGATCACGACATAAATGTAACCAAATCTTTTACAATTTTATTCTGGCAATAAAATATCGTGTGCTTTTTTACAAATGAACCTGCATTTAGGTCTGCATTTAACCTGAGTGACTTTGATGCTGGTTTGAAGTGGTTCACTGTAATGAAACGAAGATAACTTAGAGACGTGTTGACCTTGGTCCAAGGATGATTGAAGTCAGTTGCCCTGACCTGACCATTTGTCTGTGACAAGAGTCGAATTTGATTGGTGAGAACTAGGTCCTTTGGACCAGGAAGCAGTTACTGCTCCAACTACATAAATTTATAGTTTATATAAAAAACCCAGATACGGTTATCATTACTGCGAACCCCTTTGTGGTCATGGGAGAACTGTCCAAAACCAGTGTTCGTCCCAACAGTATCAACGGTTTATCCCAAAAAGTTTATACCCACAAGCAGATTTTATTTAGTATGAGCATCACGCCTTCGGGAATATGACAGCTCTGTCCAAAATCACTGTTATATGTACTTACAGTGGGAAAGGTTTCTCTTCGTAAAGAATTTTCGTAAAGAGTTTTCTTCAGACGTGTGAAATACACTAGAATAACTGTAGATTATTGTGTTCTGTTAGGTTCAAAATGGGACATTTTGTATTTTATTATGTTAAGATGTATATTTTTTATATTTAGGTGAAATACCAGGGTTTCCGTCGCACATACAATTGATATACACGTTTGCTTACTTTGATATTACAACGCTGACAGCCTTGAACTTTGACTCACACAATGTCCCTATCGGAACTTCTTTTCTGAATGTCGTCTGCAAATTCAATGAGATTTAAGTCAAAATGGTTATGTCATTTCCCTCTGAACACAACCGAATCACAAGCTGTAGCTTCACGCGACATGATATAGCCAAATTGATAAGTCAAGTCGCAGATAAAAGCTATGATTATGTGAACTAATGCATGTATGAGAATTATAAATATCATTTATTGCCCAAAATCAAGTTATTCTGCATTGTGGTTTAGCGAAATAAAACTTTTTAAGAGTGGAAATAGGCGTAGTAATCTTAAGTTTTACATTCTGACAATGCCCTGATTACAGCTGATACTGACAGGGATAGGTTTTGTGATTTTGTTTAATTATGTTTAATTATTACTGATATAAATAATATAATGTATATTGCACATGGAAGATTGCTCACATATTGCTCTTATTCATTTGGGAAGGATAACCCACTCGCGTCTCGTGCGTTATCACTTCCAAAATGTACTCAAGCATCCTCTATGTAACCTCTGGTCAAGTTACATAAATGTAACAAACACACAGAGAGACATACCGTTCAATAGTTTATTTAGAAAATAATATACGTGCCTGATGGTAAAATATTTGTCAACCGACTATCTAGACCATTCCCAGGTAAATCTTAGTCATCACATCTATCTTAAAATTGTTTAGACATGACCTTCGCAGCTTATATGAAGGTTTAACTGCGCATTATATGGACATTCAAATATATCCTTCAGTACGCATATATATACAATGTAGAATATTTAAGTCGACTGCCATGTCTAAAATCAGGATGAAAGGTTTTAATTACATGTTATAGGTTTGTGATATGAGTTCTCCAATAATTGACCCGTGATATTGTCAATTGTAACATTACAGAAGACATGATCATTAGAATACTGTCGCAAAAGAAAACAAAAGATTTCTGTCACACAAGCACGCATTGCTATTACGCTTACGTGGTTCAGGAAAGCTAGATCACGACTACATGCAAGATCATTATTCATAGAAAATCGACAAAATAAAATTTCATCTTTGTGTTTGTGTTTGCGCAAGTTTTAAAATAGAATTGAACTGGGCGTCTTTGGTGGAATATTTCTGTTAATCGATATACTATGGTCAATGTTTATGTGGGAATAAATGAAGCCTTGTCCGTTTTCATTTATCGCTTCAACTGTGGCCTAGTTTTGTCTTAAGATTTGACACGTTTGTTATCAGTGTAAAGGGCTAACACGTTTATCCAAAGCAAACTAATTTGGTCTCTTGTATTTCTATCCTTAACGAATGATAGGACCTGACTACAATCAACTGACTGCGACGACCCCAAGATGGAATTCAGACAAGAAACCGGATAACACAAAAGCTAGGTCCTGTGGTCAATTGAGTGCTTAGAATAAATGCACTTGCATTATGCAATTGAAATTCACACACACAGGAGATAACGAACAGTCCATTAATTGATGTTGAGAACGCCATTAGATTATCCTTTGATATGGTATGCGTTTTGGAATAGCATCTTTACGTATGTAATCGATCCTTGAGTATTCTCGAATACTGCATCTTTTTTGTTTGGTCGTAGTTTTGTAGTAGTTTCAGTTTTCCAACATTTCGTCCATCGGTAAAAAGAAGACAACGATTGTCCCATAATGAAGATCCCGTGTTAATGCAATTAATGTACAACTTTGCTAGTATATCAAAAGTAACGACACATACAGTTGTCCTATCTGCAGAAACTATATAACAAGTCTTCACGCAAAATAACGTAATGTTCTTCTGTTACTTGATGTGCCGATTTAAGGTCATTGTCAACCGTTGAGATACCGTACTCAGCACCTATAAGCGTTTACCGTGGGATACACATTTATATTTAAGACATACATATTTATGAATGGGAGAAATAGTGTATATCTTTACATGAGATTAATCACTGTACACCAGAGAATTCAATGGTGTCTGGTAGGTCAGATAATCTAAAGACACAAACAACGGACCCTATACCACATTGGGCCATTTGTGGTGATAACATTTAAAGCGATATGAGATTACAACAATAACACTTCAAACACATTAAGCCAGGGAAACTGTTTTTCAGCGTATAAGCATCCCATCTAAGATGTGTTCGTAGCATTGGTGTTTAACGTCGTACTCAAGGGTATTTCACTTATATGACGACGGATTATATACAGTTCTTTCTCTGCTTTACTTAATACGGTGAAAAACGGTGAAAGACCACGCCCGCGATAGCGACTCCCTGGTACACCTGAGGTCCACTGGAAGAGTTGAGCCTGTGTGGTACATCGAACAAGGACTAGCAGTCCAACAAGCTAACCACTGAGCCATGCTCTCCTCATAGTCTAGAGACCTACTCTCTATACGAACTAGCACTTAAGGAGCTATCTATCAGTTTGGATTGGCATCTGTCCAAAATCTTTATCTTTAGTCAATTTGTGATCCACAAGCCGTCTTTTAGTTGGAGATCGGATAAAGCTGCAATCCTTATACTTAGTTCATTTATGGTCCACAATTCTTCTACCATTCTAAAAAAAATACTTTAGAACAATAATTATACCGTAAAAAGCTGTATGAGAATAATGATCTATATAGCTCTAGACGATTGTTTAATGGTAGACCTGAACACATTTGTTAAAGAAGTTATGTATTGGCTCAGGATTATTATTGGACGGTATATAATGTGTTGTATACATAATGTATCAGCGGAAAATGCATAAAACATAATCATAATTTTCATAGGATCACAAGTATTTTTTTCTTTGGATTTTATTTAAATTATCTGAACAGTTACACCATAAAGCATCTTTGTTATGTTATTTCCACACATGCATCTTGACCTAATTTTGCAAGAATGAGGCATGGATGCAACGTGAAGTTGATAACCTCGGACACAAACATCACTATCATAGTAATTTTAGGTCATCATAATAGAACCATTAATGCAATACATTGTTGTTAAGTTCTCGGAGAAAGTAGCTATTGAAGTAACTAAGCTAACACCTCTCCTTTGGGCGGATGTGACATTAAACTTTTCTGCAGTTATCCAGAAGGATAAAACAATAGTGGCATTTTAATGTGTCACAGTACTGTTTTGTGTTCCTGGGTAAACACGATATATTTCAATAGCCAAACAAAGGCCTACTATGAAATAAAAATGCAGTACATTTTTTAGTACAAAAGTACAAGCCTCTTTCAAAAAGAGCATAAATAGTGAAACAATCATCTGATCGTAAAATGTGTGTTAAATGAGAATTTAATCTACCGGTACTCCAAATGTTTTATCTCTCCTCGAGTTTAGATTTAATTTCAAAAGAAGAAAAAAAAACTCAGCTCAAAAGCTAAAAAGATTCAAAACGAGTATAATTATTGCACTTGTCATCTGGTCGCGAAATGTTTGTCAAATGAAGATTTAATGTCGTCCAAATATTTTATCTAGCATCGAATTTAGATTCAGTTGCAGAATAATTCAGTAGCTCAAAAACACTAAAACTCTTCTAGGAATATAGCTTTAGCTGAGTATGTCATCTCGGTTGCAAAATTTGATTAGAGATAACATGTGTGTTATTGACAAAACATTTTTTTGCAGAGTTTAAGAAAACATAGGTTTCCATTACTTGATAGTATTTTACACAACATTCCCAACTGCACTATGACACGAACAATATATAAAGTTCAATGTAATCAATTATGTAAAATTTAGGTTGGTTGGTTGATTGGTGGTATACGCCACATTTAGCGGTATTTCAGCTACGCTGTAAAATGTTGGATTCTTATAAACTACAAGCACGCAAAAATGGCAGGACTGGAAAATTGTAATATTCGAAAGAATAGTGTATTTTACGAACATGCATGAACTTGTTTACATGATTAGAGGTAACTGTAAGATATATTTCCAGACATGGAGCCACCTCCAAAAGTTACAGGCAAGAGTTGTCGTTCGTTTCTCTCACCTCTAAAAAATCTTGACGAAACTTTAATAAACCTTTTTAAACTGTTCAACAACTTGTATTTAATGCAGAAAAGGACAACCAAGTGAAAAAAGGAAGAATTATCTGAATTTATAACAATACCCATATTTTTAAACAACAAAAGCAAAGGAACTATTTATTTTGGACATTTTTATACACAGCTATATTAACACTGACGTCATTGGATATTACTACATAATAGATGTAAACAAAGATCAACGCCGTTGATTACCAACACCAACAACAACCGAATCTGTGCATTCCTACGATAATTGTAAACCTGTCGGTAGGATACGTCAATAAGATTTTTTTTTCATATGCCATTTTAAAATTTATATCATGTGACAAAAAATCACGTGAAATAAGTGCTGAGCCCATCACAGCGGTGAATGTCAGTGAGCCGATAGTAGAGATTGCCCTTGCCTATGGCAGCCGTTTTC
>JAUELC010159282.1:0-11193 GCA_031471745.1 Cryptochiton stelleri
TTTGGGTCCATACATACTTTTCCTTGTGCTTTATGCCCTATAAATTGACTTGTGTGTACAGTTCATGCCTGTCGTCAGTAACAGTAACAAATCTCTTACCTCCACGGCCCTCGTTTTGAAGTATATTCATGCTCTCAGTTGAAGAGGAAATTTTTTTTTCCAACCTGACATGACAGAGCATTTATACATATGTATAATAGTTCATATTATGGCTGTGTCTATTTTTTTGCGTAACTGTTAGAAGTACAGTCGTCAAAGCAAGATACCCTTGAGCAAGGCGTTGGGTGTAGTTTCCTTCACCCATTAGACTGGCACTCCGTCATATAAGTGAAATAACCTTGAGTACTGCGTAAAACCCCAATCAAACAAACAATCCTTCAGTACAGCTTAAAACAAAAAGCTGCCGACTTCATGAAACAATGGACACATGAACATGCAATGCCCTCTGACATACATACATCTTTATGATGCTTAAACCGTTGTCTATGAATGTTTTGGTGAACCCTGTCTAACACACACTCAAACCAATCACAGAGCAAACCAGTTGTGAAGGAATGCAAATGCTCATTTTCTCCTGTTTTAGTAGATCTCTAAATAAGACATGGTTTGTTGTTTTTCACGCCAGTATCAACATGAGACTATTTAGAGTGTGGTCAGTGGGTTGTTTTCACCTGTTGTTCTACCCACAAGGCTGTCAGGAGCCTCACACAATCTGTCAGTCATTGGTAGATTTCTCAATTACTGTCAGATGAATCCATGCAACTAACCTTCATAAAGCACCCGTCTAAGGGCAGTATTTTATTGAGTATAGTCATGCTATCAGCTGTGAAGAAACTTTATTTTTCCAACAGATCATTTATAAATAACACTGTGTAGGTATATGTAAACAGTTTTTATAAGCATACAGTGCATTTAAAAACGTAAGTAAAGCAGCGCCAAGAACTTTTAACATACACCTGATAATACCACAAATATTATGACAATGTTTACAGAGGTGCTCCGCTTAAATTGTACACGCCAACCCACTCATTAGATCAGCAAGATTTTCAAATATTTCACTTTGACCAAATGTTGTATCTGTCAAAACTCATTAAGTGGATGCATTCAAATCGTGTAGCAACCCAGAGCTCTGTCATATTATATTAACAATTACTTATCAGATTATACAGTAATCAAATTAGAAACATTGGTTCAAAGGAAAATTAGCCATGTTCATTCTCAGATAATTACCAAAATACTTTTATCTCTAATGAGGAAATGTATTATGGTTTGATGTAGGTTCATCTTTCAGTTGGAATGTCAGCGTCTGTGAGTAATTTGTTCCGGTTCTCATGGAAAAGGAAGTAATTAATGCTTCGGGAGGATTGTCAGTGTATTGGTAACATGTGAAATCTTACATTTTTACAAAGAATTGGATCTATCCAAAGTTCTGTGCGGCCATGTTTTATATACTCTTTTAAACCGCCCATTTCTAGGTCTACGGTTTCCGTTAAAATCATCAGTTTATGAGACCAAATTATATCAGGAAATTTGTTTTCAATGCTAGCATATTAAGTATTGTCTCCTATGCTTAATCATTAATAAAGGAGAGCTGTTTTAAAATGTTTAAGTTGAGCTGACAATCCTTGTCTCTTCAGAAAATTGAGACTTATGCGGAACAGTTTATAATACATGTATATTGGAGTACATGTATATTGGAGTACATGTATATTGGAGTACATGTACTTGTAGGACACTTTAAAATGTGTTCAATCAGCAGAAAAATTTTGGACGTATCGCTTATTGTCTTATTGCTACTGCACAAACAACAGTCTAAATGTTATATGTGTCATCAATAATTGATTGGCAAATGTTTGAAGTGAAAATTAGCCCCTCCTCTGACTAAAGAGTTCTCAAGGGAGAGAACCTAATCATATAGTATTTGCACTATTGATCAGTGGATATGCAAACTGAAGCTGTGAACATCTGCCTGGCCCTTTCACTGAGACATCCAAATTCTGATAGTGAGCATGTGTGTGTCGGGACTTCTATGGATGTACATGTAAGGATTCCTCACTTTCTTTACAATGGTGCTTACCGAGATTTCTAAATTCTGAGTCGTGTGTTTAGATTTCTATGGATGTACATAGACTTACTTTACAGTTGTGCCGCACAGTGACTTGTGAATTCTGATAGTTATGCCGTGTATCGAGATTTCAATGGATCTCCAATGGACATAGTAGGAGTTGTCACTTACTTTACAATTGTGCCTCACTCTGACTTCTAAATTCTGATAGAGATCTTTTGTGTCAAAATTTCTATGGGTGTACATGTATGGATTCTTGAATTGTTCCCTTACTTTAGAATGTAGTGTGTCGAGATTTCTATGGATGTACACGGAAGGAGTCGTCACTGAGACTTAACAATTCGGATTGGTGTCTTATGCTCGTAGGGCCTCAGTCTGCAACCTGTATCTGTTCTAACTAAGAGAGTGCATTATCCCAAACTATCTCAGCCTGCAACCTGTATCTGTTCTTACTAAGGGAGTGCATTATCCCAAACTATCTCAGTCTGGAACCTGTATCTGTTCTTACTAAGGGAGTGCGTTATCCCAAACTATCTAAACACGGTATTTTACTCTTGCTGTTCAGATCTTATGAATAGCAAAAACATCCTATCAAACTAGCGTACAAAAAACTAAATTTGTACAATGACACGGTCTGTGTGATGTTCATTGTGAGGGGATTCATTTAGTAACGACATAATGGTTCTTCACACCCCACAATCACGAGGGTCTAAACACTTATGCTGTGTTCCATGGAAATTACTTCGACAGCGGAGGAAATGTCACCCTAAAACTGACTATATTTTACCAGATTTGGGGCGTTTGTTTTCTGATATTAGTGAGTCTTACAAATAAATTTAATTAACACATTTAAGAGTTCAAAATATTTCTTTTGGTTCAATTGCTGTTTTTTTTCTTCTGTCGTATAAGTATTATAATAAATACATTGAAGTAAACCTTGATTGTTGGCAGTGACGTCAAGAACTGTTTGCTTCACCCATTGGCCGGAGACAACGTCTTATTAGTGAAATAACATTAAATACAGCATAAAATAAGCCAATATAAAATCTTGAAGTTTAAAATATACCTCATCAGTACTGTGAGAGCCAACAGTTAAACTTAACAATCTTAACAAACTGAATATTTGGTATCATACTCTCAGGTGAAGCTTTCCTTTGTTTGTCACCTCAAAAGGGCGGGCAGGCAGTCGGAGAGAGCGTCCTGTTGCCCTGGTCTGCTATGTTAACACTACATGGCGTCTTAAACTGTCAACTGGCAGGCTTGTTTCTATCACATCGTATCTGCTATGTTAACACTACATGGCGTCAACTTGCACAATGTGTCTTATTGCATATACTACAGCTTTTGCATCCTGTGGTTGTCTTGTATCTTGTCTTTGTTTGTTGACAGTTGGGTCTAAGGTGGTTTCCTTCACCCATTGGGCTAGCATGCTATCATATGTTAAGCATAGTTAATCCTCAAAATGGACTGAAGTACGGCGTAAAACCACAATCAAACAAACAAATCAAAATAGACTCAATGATAAAATAGTTCACAGTGAAATGTAAACTCTTTCATTGGAATAAAATATTTCTGTTAATCGTGTTACTGTAAAGGATAAAGAATAACAGAGAACCTGGGAGGCTAGTTTATATCTAGCCTCGTCTGTGTTGACACTACATTTAAAAACTTCGGGTAACCTCCTGTTTTCACAGGTTTATTTTTAATTCTATTAAGGGATACTCCCTGCTTAGTTTAACTTCAGAACCGTACTGTTTCTAAATGTCATACGGCTTTCTTGTGTTAGCCTGCAGCATACACCACTAGTACCAGGTCTCTTAATGAGAGGACAGTGATCAGTCACACTCGCCTTGTGCTTGTCTATAAGATGAGAATAAGGAGATCCTTGGATTCATTTTATTGACGATTTGAGCTACGGCAACATTACAAACTTGCCCTTACTTGCCTAATTCTAAATATAGGAGAGTGGTGGATAACTTACCTCTATTTTACCCGTTGAGAGCCCTACCCTTCAATTCCTTAAGTTTCTAGTTTTAGCCCTAAGAGATGTTATGAAGGCATGCATGCCGCTAGCAAACAACTAGTGTAAATATACTGCTGAAAAGTGTCAATAAATTCCCCCTTAAAAGAAACAAAACATGCTGCCACTAGCACTGGAGGAGCATGTATACTTTGCCAATGTTCAGAGCATAACAGTTCACATTTTAACGGTTGTGTTTAGTCTCTCTGTTTACTGTTGGAGTACAGCACCGTCGTATACGTGAAATACTCTTGAGTACAGTATGACTATAAAGACGAAATCAAGCAAACCATGAACATACAAAGATACCCCAAATCTATGTGGGG
Source organism: Cryptochiton stelleri (assembly GCA_031471745.1). Lineage (NCBI taxonomy): Eukaryota > Metazoa > Mollusca > Polyplacophora > Chitonida > Mopaliidae > Cryptochiton > Cryptochiton stelleri. Next base: position 4,412 of record JAUELC010159282.1, read on the forward strand.
ATATTCTATTATATTTCGGTGTAGGCAGCCGTCATCAGGAATATTCCATTATATCACACTCTACTGTATTCCTAAACGGCTACAGTATTTAAACAAAGAATAGACATAAATATCTTATGTATACTATAACAGTTTTTTAATTGGCCCATTATGCCATTTTGATCTGTGATCATACAAACTTATAGCTTAATTTGCAGGCTCTTATAAAAACTTCTTATGAAAGAAACTTGAGGTAATTTCATGACTGGTTTTACATTTCTGATAGTGCAGATATATTTGTCTATGAGATAATTGAAGCACTGATGCTTTGTGAAGTTAATTAACAGGTGAACTCTGTATTGTGTTTTTTCTTTGTGTTACAGGTCCTCCGCGAATAAATGGCCATGCTAAACATGACAGATTACGACAGTTACGGGAGCGAGATCCTCGACTTGGTTATGAATCGTCCTCCATGATGAGCAGTGATCTTGACAGCTTCTTCGACTCAGAGGATGACACAGCTAGCAGGTAATATTTATAATTATACGTTTCAATCTTATCTTTCATGAGCTGGGTCTTATATTCACACATCCATAAAGTCTTTTGATGTTACATCCCAGATTCTAAAGGGTACAGATAATCAAACAAAGATGGGGGTTTCTTTCCCTTCTTTGAATCACAGTCCATTTAAAAAATATTCAGTTGACAGTTAAAATTTGTACTTGTTTAAAATTCAGAATTGTAAAAATAAAGTATTTTGGCGACCTCAAGGTTCGTTATGTGAGTAAAATGAAGTTGAGAATTTTTTCAAACATCAACCCAACAATCATTTAGAGGAAATCTTTACCCGATGTGATATCTATAGTTGTTTATAATATTTATCTAATTAATGTGTTTTTTCTGCCCAGGTTTTCTTCACAAACAGGCACCACAGAACAATCGAGATATGGTCGACACAGAAAACGACGGAGGCGGCATCGATTACCTCCAATTAGTAGAGTAAGTGGAGTAAGAAAGCAAGGCACTCACCATAGAGTAGGGGTCTCCAATGATCCAATGAGGTCAATGGGAATATCTTGTGGCAAAGCTGGCAGTAACAATTAATGTTACAAGGCACTATGCGTTTAGTGGTTAAAGCATCAACTGGTCAGGCGTGGTTATCATTAGCTTTGTAACGGTCCTAGTATCTTCCCTGAAACTCATCAGTAAATACAGAAGCTGTAAATCCATAAAACGTCTAATGTTATTTTCCCTGCTTCTTAATGCCACTCAAGGAAGTTAACTGTGGCCCATATTGAGCCTGAATGGTGTCCACCTACCAAGCCACTTTACCTGACACTATTATATTCATTAGGTGAAATAACCTCCAGTATCATGACCAGAGTAAGAAAAAATGAAAACTTTCCCAGCAATGTAATGAAGCCAAGCAACATCGTAATGTTGCGACAAATAATGTTGAACAAAGTCATAAATATGAACTTGTACAACAACAGCATACAGAGCTTTTGAGTAAGAATGCATATTTACAGTAACTTATTTTACAAATCTACATTTTTTTCCGTCCAAAGAGATGCAAAAAGAAATCCTGATTTTTCAACCCTCACAAATGTCCCTCCATTAGAAGTAATTTTCCCTGCAATGAGATTGTTAGATTGACCATCTCTTCCCCCATGAGTTTGACATAAAAGTGATGTAATCTTACTTTCTTTTGCTATTTGTTTTCAGGCTTCTTCCTTTAGCAGTATAACAGATTCGACCATGTCCTTAAATATTATCACCGTTACACTAAATATGGGTGAGTAATACTGTTTTCAATCAAGTTATTCAAACAGAAATATGTGAAACTACATCATGTAGTAGAGCATTAACAAAATTTGAAAATATTAGCTCAACTTTTCAAGATATCGTGGTGCAGTATTGGCTGGCTGAGCAGTGGCTATGGGTTCAAGTCTCTCCACAGAACTTATCAACACCAGCTATTACGAAAGGTGTAAATCTCCCAGCACATTCTTGCATAAGACAGTGTTACACACCTTGTTGATTTTCAAAAATAGATTCTGTCAATTTTGTTTAAGATTTGCATCACATAATGCTACATTTAAATACTATGTCACTGATTGCATTACTATGTAAAAGAGAATTGAAAAGCTATTTGTTTCAAATTCAACAGTAATTTTCATAACTCAAAGTCACTTTGTGAAACTCCATCCGGCTAAGAAAGGGCAGCATGTTCCGAGCGTAGTCATGCTGCCTTTACGTAAAGGCCTTCACAAATTATGGTACGTGTGGTTATTTACTGTTAGAGCACATCACCATCATATAAGTGAAATACCCTTGAACTCGGCCTTAAACAAACATCAATCAATCAACCAGTTACTGCTCTTTGTTTTTATATTGCAAAATGCAAACACCAAATCCCCAATACATCGTTCAACTGAAGACAAAATATCATTATAAATTTGTCGTGTATATTTTGAATGAATGTTTTTGTTCTTTCATTTCAGACACTATAAATATTAATGTATATTTGTGGTGTAAGTTTGTAATGAATGTTTTTAATCTTCATTTCAGACACTGTAAATTTCTTAGGTATTAGTATCGTTGGTCAAAGCAATAAAGGTGGAGACGGTGGTATTTATGTAGGCTCAATAATGAAAGGGTAAGTAGATTGGTTGGAGGGAGCTTCACGCTGCCCTAGGGCTCTCAGAGCTAAGGGGCAACAAGAAGCTGTTATGGCGTTCTGTGATTGTCTTGTATCTTGTCAATGTGTGTTGCCACTGGCGTCAGGGGTGGTTTCCTTCACCCATTGGGCTGGCACGCCGTCCTATAAGTGAAATAAGTAACCCCATTCAAACAAACAAACAAACATAAATCATGGGTGCCCTCTGGCTACGGGTAGCACCTTGTTGTCAAGCTGCCTACCTTTCACTGGATCAAATTATTTTTCCAACACACTTCACATTTTATGGTTGTATTAATGTGGCTATTTACTGTTGGAGTACCCGTCTCATATAAGTGAAATATCCTTGAGCATGGCAATAAACACCAATTAATCAAGCATAAATCCCAGGTCAGTCAAAGGGAGATAACATTGATCAATCGACCGCAAAAAATGTCAGTGGTTACTATAAATTGAGCTGTTGTTACATTGTTGCAGTGGTGCTGTAGCCCAGGACGGCCGAATTGAACCAGGTGATATGATTCTTGAGGTGAATGGGATCAGTTTTGAAAACATGAGTAATGATGATGCTGTCCGAACTTTACGAGAAGCAGTTCAAAAACCAGGGTAAGTCGTATTACTGGACCACAACTTTACAGAAGTCAAAGGTACATAACTGATCGTATTGAAATGTCTGTAGAAGTTGAAGGTCTCATTCCAAAATACATAATCAAGTCAGTGTTACATCCAGCAATCAAACAAACAAAACCCATTGAAAAGGCCACTAAATATATCTATCAGAGTTAAACCCATAACTGATTTGGTCATTTGAAAGGGAAGTTACATTATACCATGTGATTATAACGGACACATTTAGTCAGAGATTGGAGTTCCTTACTGAGGTTTATCTAAGGGTATACAGGGTCTCTGGGTGCAGGATTAGCCCTTACAGTCCAGGAACTAATCCCAAATGGTAAATTGTGAATTAATTTATAATACTAAATTTGAGATTTTGTAAGTCAGAAATGGCCCTGTTGAAGTGGGCCCTAGATCCTTATGCTAGATAATAAAATGATAACTCTTTGTAATTGGGCAGCGATCAATTCTTCGTCGATCTCAGCACTATCTGAAATCAGCTGGAATGGCAAAGCTATCCCAGAAGTCAGTGAGAATGCTACCCGTTGGATGAAATTTTAGGAGATCCATGTGTACTGTAATTGCCCATCTGTATTCCTATACATTTATTTTGTGTAACCTACAAGTGCCATGGAATACTCCAGTGTGAGTCACCATGGAAAAGTTGCTTTGATACCAGTGAATTAACTTCAGTCATACCAAGCAACCTGAAACCTACACTTACATATCACAGAAATCAATATGTACAAATTATATACAAATTACATTGCTGATCCTGATGTATATAATAGACCATTCCAGAGTTCATTTGATAGGTCAAACATTGCCCAACTGATCCTCATGTATATAATAGACCATTCCAGAGTTCATTTGATAAGTCAAACACCACATTAGAAAGTTAACACAAAATCATCCATCAGTAAAGTCAGCCAATAAGTTGATACATGTTTTAATTTCTGTTTGCAGACCTATCACACTAGTCGTTGCCAAATGTTGGGACCCAAATCCTAAAGGTTATTTTACTGTGCCGCGCCAGGAGCCAGTGCGACCGATAGACCCTTCAGCGTGGGTAGCTCACACAACGGCAATGAGGAATGAGTGGGGTCGAGGAGGGCCTGGATCTTCTCTCAGTACTGTTACGTCCACGAGCTCATCAATAACCAGCTCTATACCAGAATCCGAGAGTAAGACTGCAATAGTTTCATTTAAGACAAATACTGTCCATACACAGAGGCATACTTTAACATTGCAGGGGGTTTGTGAGAGGTTCCTGCGCCCTGGTGCCCGTCAGCAAGTGTTAGGGCTAAGGGGCAACATTAAGACAATCTATTGTGAAGTTTATCGTTGTAAATTCGCTCACTGTCTTATAGCACTGTTTTGTTCCTGTTTTTATGTATCTTGTTTCTTGCCAGTGACGTCGAGGTTCGTGTCCTTCACCCATTGGGCTGACAAGCAGTCATATTATACAAATATTACATTGTATTCGTCAGCTTGATATACTGATTTTCAACGACTGCGAAGCGCAAGTTGAACATCAATGGTCGAGAGCTGACAAATCATGATGTTCCTTTCTCAAACATGCACTACTTGTTTTGTTATGCCGAATGTATCTTGTATTCTAATTTGTAAATTTGTCACTTTGAGCGGCTCCTAGTCACAAAATGGTCATGATTTGCTGTATACCACGTGACTTGTTCTCAACCAATGAAAACAAAAAAAATTTGACATGAGGTATACTAACAGTGAATAACATTAAGTACAATGTAAAACTCCAATCAAACAAACATTCCTTAAATAATTATTTACCCTTGCATGTTTATTAATATGAATAATGTTCAGTTCTATTTTTGAGGAAGTCTTTAATTTTGAGAGTCTGTCTCCTTCCAACTGTTCATGATATGTGGGTTTGTTTTGTAGGATTTGAGGATCTCAATTTGACTGTAAATACAGACATGGCTACAGTTGTGAAAGCCATGGCATCTCCCGACTCAGGGTTAGAGGTCCGCGATAGAATGTGGCTAAAAATTACAATACCTAATGCTTTTATAGGTGAGTAACTCAGTACTTCTTTACTGGTTTAGTTTCAGTAAGTTAAGCACACTGACGATCATACAAGTAACTTGACACAGATTATCTTTGAACCCAAGTCTGTACTGTTCCCTGGTGCTCTCTCAGCTAAGAGGCGACATGAAAGTGATTTGTTGCAGCATCTTGCGCTGTAAATTTGCAGGACGTTTGTTGTCATGTGCTTTGTCTTAAGATCTTGTATCTTGTCGTCGTTTGTTGCTAGTGGCGTCTAGGGAGGTTTCCAATACACGCTGGGCTAATATGCCATCATATGAGTGAAATAACCTGAAGTATTTTGTAAAAATCACAATCCAAAAGAAACAAATTTATAAGCTATGTAGGTTGAGAGTCATGTCTTGCATCGTTTGTTAAATGGTATTGATTTGTTTATTTGCAGGATCTGACCTAGTTGATTGGTTATTTAACCATGTGGAAGGGTTTGCCGACCGAAGGGACTCTAGGAAATACTCCTGTAACTTATTAAAAGCTGGTCTTATACGGCACACTGTTAACAAACTCACCTTCTCTGAACAATGCTACTATGTGTTTGGAGATTTGTACGCAGGTGAGTAAAGTATTTATATAAAGCCTGTCTGTGTCAGCTGACCAGGAAAAGTTAGCGTTTAGTATAGAGATTGTTTGGAGGTGACATTTCTGCTTGGTTTTCCACTTTTAGTCTTTGAGTGTTGAGTTGTGCTATGATTGAAACATCCTACAGCACAACATCCATGCCTAATCACCATTAAATAACCTAAATACAAGCTGATGATCATGTGTAAATGTTGCTCAGAAGATAGCTCAATGGTCTGTTGACCACACACCATGCTAGCAAATAAATCAAATAAAACATCTGATTTCACCACTGTGACATAATAACGTACTATTAACAATTTGTCAGGGTTTCCCTATACAGTGTTTCTCATCAGAATTTTCACTGGACCCAGAGAAACATTCTTGACCTCTCTTGTTAAGTGCAGCATGTTCCCGGGTATTAATTCTGTCTTAACTTAGTACTGGATAAATATTATTTTTCCAACAGAGGGAAATACTTCACATTTGATCGTTGTGTTAGTGTGGTTATTTACTGTTGGAGTACACCGCCGTCATTTAAGTGAAATAATCTTGAACGACGTAAAACGGCAATTAATGAATCAATCAATTTTAAGTAACATAACTCTAACCATTCAGGATATATCTTTTATACATCTTTTTGTTTTTTGATAATTCTATCAATTCATTAGCTAATGATGCTCTTTTTCTCCTCTTTGTTAACAGGAGCTGCTCCATATCCAGGTAGGTTCTCCTTATATTTGCCCTTTGTCTACTGAGCAGGTAGTCTTTGATAAATATATAGTCTTTAGAAGATAAGTCGTTATCCATACATACGTCAACTGTCTACTCAGTAGGTAGTCTTTAATAAATAAGTCGTTATCCATACATA
>JAUELC010159393.1:0-11191 GCA_031471745.1 Cryptochiton stelleri
TACAGGCACATTATAAATTTACTATCTGATGACACCAGGTGAGACACAGCTTCCAGGCACATTATAAATGTACTATCTGATGACACCAGGTGAGACACAGCTTCCAGGCACATTATAAATGTACTATCTGAGTACACCAGGTGAGATACCTCTTCAGGCACATTATACATGTCTTAACTGATGACACCAGGTGAGAAACCGCTTACAGGCACATTATAAATTTACTATCTGATGACACCAGGTGAGACACAGCTTCCAGGCACATTATAAATGTACTATCGGATGACATCAGGTGAGATACCGCTTTCAGGCACATTATAAATTTACTATCTGATGACACCAGGTGAGACACAGCTTCCAGGCACATTATAAATTTACTATCTGATGACACCAAGATGAAACACAGCTTCCAGGCACATCATAAATGTACTATCTGATGACACCAGGTGAGACACCGCTTCCAGGCACATTATACATGTACTATCTGATGACACCAGGTGAGATACCGCTTCAGGCACATTTTACATGTACTATCTGATGACACAAGGTGAGATACCTCTAACAGCCACATTATAACATGTACTATCTGATGACACCTGGCGAGACGCCGATTCCAGGTACAGCATAATGTACTATATGGAAAGACTTTGCAATTAAAGATGCTTACCAATTAGCGATGGTGATGAAATTTTTTTAAACTCGACCAGGGACACGAACTCGCTTCTTTGTAGTTCCATTTGTCGGCCCTTGTGACTGGGCAATCATGTCGGTGTCCTTATAACAGAAGGAAGTATTTAGGAGTAAATCTAGTCAATTTGTTAGTACGGCTGAATATTAATTCCACGACAATAGGGTACAGTTAACATTTACATACTTCCTTTGTCTATAAGAGAATTGAAGTTATATACTAGCTGGTTTTATTACTGCTAGTTACCCGCGCCTGTTTACTCAGACACATTGATGTCCACATTTGTTTTTTATCTTGCAGGACAGAATGATATGCTCGCCGTCAAAAAGCCCGATATCAAGATGGATGTAACAATGGCTTATTGTATATAATCTGTAACTGAACCAAATCCAGCAAGCATGGATCGAGTTTCATCAGGACTTGGTTGTAATGAAGTCAAGTATCAGTGCTTTCTACAGCAGCCGGAAAAAGGATCAAATTGTGGTGGGCCTGTCGAGAGTCTGCTGTAGCTGAGAAGTTGTTAGGCCGACTAAGCGACCTCGTTTCATTACATCATCAGGCGAGCTCCAGAGCACTCCTCTTCAGTTCCTTTAAGAGTTTATATGAATTCAATATAGCGGCACATTTGTGAAGGCTTACAATATGTAAAACCATTCGTCTAGTGGAGAATGTGATTCTGTGGATCTAATTGTGCCATTGCCGTCTTCATCATTCTTTCTTGACTTTGCATTCCTTTAGCTGTATGGTATTCCCTTAATATCAAAGATGTCTCAAGTTTCTCTTAATATTTTCATCATTTACCTCGGCGTGATAACGTTTGCACGTAAGTATATATATAGATTAATTTGCTAAATCAGTTCAGATAGTACGTAGTTATCTCTATTCATAGTATATCCATGCTGCTAAATCTCTATATTTTTCAAGAGTATTCGAGTTGCGTTAGGTAAACTTAATAAAGCAATTTATTTTGAAAAGGTCTTATATTTTTACTTTTAACAATAGGAATTCTTTAATTTTGTCACAATTCAAATATGCCCACCGAAAGCTAAGACATTTCTTTGACAGTGGCCAACAAGACGTATAAAAATTTATAGCAAATTATTACTCGGTGTTACTTTAATAATGTACTGCGCACTTGACAGAGAGCTTCCCAAAATACCTTTATTTTAATTGAATTACATTATTTGATAATCTTTTTTAAAAAAACACACCGAGTAGTCTCGTTTTTTATCCAAAAGGGCATTTATTTTAATCTACTACTGTTATATTGTATTAGGTTGAAGTGCATCTGACTAATTATAAACATTGATACATTTTTCCACATTTCCGAGAGACTAAAAGTGGAATATAGCAAACTCAAAATATGCAATCTAAAACAGTTTTCAGATTGTATATGTATGTATATATCCGTGGGTAGATTACAGACTATATGTATATTTTTGGACGTTGTTTATCTACAGCCAGCGTCAGAACAGACTCGTGATTATACAAGAACAAACAATGTAACACTCGTAGTAGTCTTGAAGAACAAACTGAGTCTCTGTTTGTAACTGTATCGATAACTAAGATCTGACCCGTTGTTTTAGGTCTGGGTTTAGAAGCCAGTTAGAATTTGGCACGCCAGTCGATGTATCATAATGAGTATTATCTTGACAAGTGCCGCCATCCACACGGGATCTAGACTCCTCGTGTAGAGACACTCAGTCGTAACATGTCATCTAACAGCCTCCATATAAACCACTGAAGAAAACCAGGTCCTGTTCTTTAAGAGCTATTTTACTTAACTCGGAGGTAGATCAGAATGTTCCATGACAGTTATCTCAGATAAGCGAATGTCTTGTTGATACCTCCATCCTAGGCGTTCATTCAGAATGTTACGTATCTTGTTCCTCAGCTATTAGTTAGTCAATTAAACTGGCCAGATCCATTAGCCCCGAAGATTTGTCTCACCATGCAAAGTTAGTGTTTTGAAAAAAGGCTGATTTGTTAGCCCGAACACAGTGGCCTGCTATAAACTAAGAATATTTTTGGTCTGGACTACTCATACTATGAACTCATTACCGCCGGAGTTAGCAGTTAAAGCGCCAATATAACACTGTAATATGTAATCTAACATGACTTTGTGAATCCATAAATCAATAGCTGGATGCGACCTTTGGTTATATTACTAAACATGTATTCCATTTTCAACTGGGTCTACATGCATTGCAATGAATTCATTTCCTTTTCGTTTCTAAGTTTAATTAGCAGACTTAATGTTTCGTCTGTTGATGTCAAAATATTCTCCTCTAACAGATTCTCCAGACGGTATTTTCTTTATTACACGCTAACACAGCTCTCAAATAAGTGGAGAAAACAACAGATTATCATCGACCAAAAAAGCTAGACCTTAACGAGTGGAACTGTTTTCTTTCCAAATACAAATTAAGTTATGCCCACTTGGTCCTATCAACAAGTCATCTGTTACTTTAACGTATCTTTTTTTTTCATAATACCGCCTAGTCAGAATCAACGATATACGGTTCAAACTCAAGGCTATCTCTCTTTCATTCCGCATGCATCTTTGGGTGTGACCATCTTTTCCTATCCTCACTGATAACATATTATTTGTCCCGAGATTATCAGGAACACCAACCATCTCTTTCTGGTGTCTGGTATGTGTTTCTGTGTCTGGCTAACATCAATTCCATTACACCAGAAAATGGATGGCTGGTGGAACTTGTTGTCCAAACGCGTTTTATTAAGCGTTTGGTTAAAGATTAAACGTAAATGACTATCTGGAGTACTACCAATTTAGATTAACTATTTTCTTCAACAATAAGAGAAATGTTCTCTATGGAATCAGTATGTGTTGTAACATGCACAAAATTAGTAAAATGTGAACAATAATTCACCGCCATACTTTTAAAAGAGACAATCTGGAAGAATCTGTTAACATAGGACATGAGAGTTATATAAGTCTATCAAACATATTTGTTTTCGTTCCCGCTGTTTTGGAAAAGAATAAGGTTTGGAAAAAGAGCACATTTTGCTGAAACTAATATTTTAGAGATTGTTTTCATAAAATTGCACCATCGACAGATGTCTTTCGTTTGACAACACAACTCACAAATGTTCCTCTCTATTGTGAAATTTACGGCAACTTGATTTTTGTGGACGATAGAATGTGTCTTTGTGTTTGTTGTTTTGTTTTTCAAAAGTCATATTCAGTTCACTTCATTAGCTTAATTTGTTTTAAAAGAGTGTAGGCCTCAGTGGTTTGTAAAGATAGGCGCGTGGACAACAATTAAAAAACATTCGATATTATAAAATGGGATGCGGAAGGAGACACTCTTGGTTATATTCCATTAGTAAAGTGATCCGCCGGAAAATATTGTGCAGCCCAATTAGGCACATCCTGTCTGGATGTCAGGTCCCCAAGTGTCAACCTGGCCGCCCCTTAATACATCGACCCACATAGAACATAACTATTACGTTTTAATCCACTTTAAAATGTATTTAAAGTTTACAAAAGACTTTTGATGAAGGAAAGAAAATGTAGTTAAATGGAATTAAGACTTAGTTTGTTTGTTTTTTTTTTAATTTAAACCTTTCATTCAATGTCGGTATTCAGGCAATTATTTAACGCATTTCTGTACTTAAATTTATTGTAAAATACAAGGAAGCGAAATTGTTTGAATGGGATCTTGTCAAAGGTTACAACCTGAAAATAAAACAATAGTATTCTTAAAGTATTGTACAAGTGGGTGTTGATGCCACTTAGTATGAGTAATTCTGGTGTCCCATTGGTCCAGACACACGAGTTCCTGACATATACATCACCATATTGCCACATTCAGGTATAACCGTTATAATATCTTAACCACTTTAACGTAAATGGTGTAAATGCATTTGTTAACACACGAGTCGAAATGGTCTATAATATACGAAATGCGAGAATCTCTTTTCTAACTGAAGTTCTATATGCTTTTTTTATCTTTTTTTTCATCAAATTTTCTTCTGTTTAATACATCAGTTGAAACAGCATCCAAACAAAGGCGGGGTTTAGCGACCAACGTCTCGTATCTCATAAAAGTTATTTATACTCGTACTATCTATTGTTCCTTTGAGCTACCGGTGTCTTTATATTGGGATTATCAATTCTGAATCCAATGAGAGCACTCGTAGATTCCAGTTTAACCCATTAGTAGGACCGTGCTGCAACATTTAATTATTACCGAGATGTTAAAGAATCGCAATCAACTTCAAAACATCTGTAAAAAGCCACTCACTACATTTGTTCAGTTTTTATACTTTATTTCACAGAGCTTTTCGTCTGTCTTGACTGCTTAACGTATGCTGCATTTAGTTATAATATCTAGATAAGTTATGATATTTTTAACTGAATCCATTTTTTTGACTTTAGTGTCATGTCCTGTTGGATTCTACGGTCCAGATTGTTCTAAAAGATGTGGACTTTACTGTCAATCAGGGTGTGATCCCGTGACCGGCAACTGTTTCGGCTGCTTGCCTGGCCGTACAGGTGTCAATTGTGAGCAAGGTACGATTATTCATTTCCGTTTTATTTTATTTTTATTTTATTACATTTCAAGTATTCAAAATGAACATATGTTATATGCTCGGTAAGTGTACGCGATTACTTCGATATTCATTAAGGCTGTATTTATTGCTTGATTATGCCTACTTTTTGTGGTTATTCATTGAGATTTCTAAAGTAATAAAAACTTTGGAAATGTTAGTACACGGTTTCAAGCAAATGGTAACGCAACTTTAAATGATTGCTTCGAACTGCTGATAATAGGGTGAAAAATTTATATTTTTAGCATTTAAAATGTTGAAACAAATCTAATCTCGCCATTGTCTACGTGGAGTACAATCTGGACTCACTTCGCGTATTGATGAGTTTACGACGTCCATGCCGCTTTTTCCCTGTGTTTTTCAGGGTTTTCGATATATGCTGGTTCCCGATCCATCGGAAGCCAGCTTAGAGAAAACAAGAATACATCGGAAGCCAGCTGAAGATCCCGAATGAAGAACATAATTCGTGAATTAAAGACATGTTGCCAGCGAATTTAAATGTGTTAACTCGGGAAAATGAAATAAGATTTAAACTTTTTCACAAATTTGTTACCAGGATGCAGCAAGTATCGCTACGGTCATAATTGTATACACGCTTGTGGACATTGTGCCTTGGACGAACCATGTGATGTGGCCAGGGGGCTCTGTCATAATGGCTGTGTTCCCGGATGGACAGGTCTGAAATGTGATAAAGGTAAGTTGAAATTACAGGTTAGGATCAAACATGACTGTGGCTGACATAAAGCTCTTGTTGTTCCACTCGGTGTGTTATGAAGACAACCATTGCGCGTGTTCTAGTTCATTCAAGGATGAATTGTGTTTCGTTTAAAACAACGCACATAACAGAAACCCATCTAGCAGAAACCTGCGATTGGACAGATGGTTTGAAGCCTATTTTCCGCATGAGGTCTTTTCATCAAACTGTAGACCCTCTACGTTCACAATTATTTATTTGCGGTTGGAGATTACTATAAAATCTCTCCTCGAATGTCGACTAATAAAATGCCCACTCACATCAGGCAACTTTCTCTTGACTTCTAAATCTCAACTGTTGTATCTTAAGCTGCCAAACGTCGACCGCATTTACCATTTGGAACTGTTATACATAAATTGCACGTGGATATCTCAATTTCATCCAACTTGACACTCATTAAGGGTACAAACATGATCGGTAAGAAGGTATCTGTGTTTGGTTAGTGCTATCTTGTTAAAGTCTCCACGAAATAGCTGTTGAGTGAGGAAGTATGAGAAGATATGTCAGAGGTTCGTGTCACCTTGGATAATTTTACACTCGTTACCTAATACGTGTTGTGTGTACGTGAACGTAACTCGACAGATGTCGTAACCGATACAGACCTTTTACTTTTGGATAAAGTTTACGACAGTCGTGGACTGGTAATTTATACATCTTTGCAATTACACAGGAGCAATAAATCAAATTAGTGCAGGCTTTGGACGACAGTCAGCGTACTGCAACCCTTCTATCGGATAAAAACGCCATTATCGGATACTTAGCGCTATGATTCGAGAAGGGTTATGAAGGTGAAGATTCTGAGATGCGTGAATTTTCACACGTAGTTTATTTCACCAGACCACCCTCCAGGAGTGTCATTTATTTCTCCACTTGTATTCAGTCTCAAAACTACTTAGGGTTTTGGACAATTTTAAATTGCCAGTGACAAGTCAACCTGCTTGTCATCGATGGGACTGCAGCCAAAAGACATTTAGCAGCCATTCGCCTGTCAAAAGATGACGTACGATACACACGGGTATCAGGGGGACAACTGTGATGCATTACATTTCAAATGCAGTTTTATCACTTAGTCGTCTCCACCAATAAATTACTTATTTTGATGCTTCATTATTTTGGACGAGGGCAATGCTTTAATCGATTTAGCTATCTGAAAAAATGTATTTTAAAAACAAAATGTAAAACAACAGTCAGGTCGACAAAAAACAGTCAAAATAATTTTATCCATTCCACAGATTCGGTAACATTTAAAAAAAATACTCTCCCGATAACAGATGCGCATCCTTTCTAACTGATGGGCGACGAAGCTTAAACGAGTAATAAAACTACCGAGATTCAAACTAGGTGTATACAATATGTTAAGTTTTCTATGCTGAACCTGGTTTATTTCTGTTTTGTGCAGCCTGTCCTGAATATAAGTATGGGGTGAATTGTGGTAAAGAGTGTGGTCAGTGTAAACAAGGAAAGGCGTGTAACCGAGTGACCGGTGGGTGTGTGAATGGCTGTGATCCTGGCTATTCGGGAGACAAGTGTGACCAAGGTACGTTTTCACAAACATACAGACTAGAAAACAACAAACTCTTTTTCTAAATAACCACTTTACAGAATAGATGTTTGAAATACAACGAAATATTTGCATCCAAAACAGCGAAACTAGTTTCAAGCATGATTGACAACGTATGATTGGGCTGTCCAGTTTGTCATCAATACATGGATTTGAAGTTGATTAATAAAAAATATCAAATTGCAAGTTCTATTCAAATTATGTTTTCTGTATTGGCGATCCCATTGTTTGTTTCTTTCACAGTATGTCCACAAGGAAGTTATGGAATGGATTGTATGTTCACGTGCGAACACTGTGACGTGTTGACCAATGAAAATGAAACGTGTGATCACGTGAGTGGCACGTGTCTTCAGGGTTGTGTCGATGGCTGGAGAGGTCTCAAATGTGAAGAACGTAAGCTTTTCTTAAAGGGTTTGATGGCTTGGTAAAACAATAAATCGCATATTTACATATTCGAAATTGTCTGTCTGTCTGTTAGTAATTCTAGAAAATGCATGGAGAAGGACATATACACAAATGAGTCTCTTCCAAGAGTAGCACTAGTTTGTTTGCATTTCTGACGTTCCAAAACTGAAAGGCCGCACTACTGCAGCGACAGCTGCGAGTCTTTAGAACAGGGCCTCGTTTAAGTTAAATGAGTATGGAATGCCAAAATGCTGCCAAATTTAGCTATACCAAGACAACGTATAATACAACTGACACCGTCTCGGAACCAACACGATTATGCTATACATAGACACAGGAAAATCGAATGCAGATACTAGCACCGTTTTCCAGATAAATGTTTAATAACAAAATTCATGATATATATACATAAGTTATTCACAGTTGTCGTATCATGACTTCATCGGCATAGGAAAGCATTTAATGTAGGAAAACATTCAACATCAACCAGTCACAAAAATACCCATAGACAATGATCAACTCAATCCAACGTTTCTATACATATATACCTGTATTGTCATTAGATGTAAAATGATCAGATCATTTAATCATTTTACACCTGATGACGATACAGGCATATGTATTAAAATGTTGTGTTATATGACAAAAAGAGGTGGTTATTAAGAAATAATAGTTAGTGTTAATTTTGGTACCCCACTTCTAAATGTCGTTAAGATCTTATTGATCAGCTCATATCGTAATTTCCTTTGGAAGTAGATTGAAACACTGAACAATTTTAGATTACCAGACATAGACCGGATAAAAATACCTGTACCATAGCTGCTTTTGGAATATCTGTTTCGTCAACATCGAATGTGGTATTTTCTTTCAGATCTTTATTTAAGAGATATATGATTTTCTTGCACAACAAAGGTGCCAAAATGTAATGAAAAACAAGATTAGGGCTGACGTGGTAACACGAATAGCGATGGATCAAAGTGGACTGAATTGAATGAACATTCACAAATGTCAGCCCTAAATGATTTGATTCCTATAGGACGTGGGTTACGTGTTCTTAATGAGTCATTTGTATCACTGGAAGGATGGTGTCACTTTGACTTTCATTTGTAATATAATGACAAACTGAATATGTTACTTTCATTCGAATAAAAAAAACCTCATTGCATCGGGATAATGACTGTGAAAACACATGATGTATTTTCACTTCGAATTATTTAGCAATATACGTTCAGCGTTTCGCGTAACGGCTTTGTTCAAGTATTCTGGCTGTCATGTTATATCGTTTTCCAAACAACCTCTTCAGTCATGAAAATATATCGAAATATCAACCAAAATGTTCCATAAATGTTGGTTCTTAAGTTTAAGTAGAGAGATACACTAGGACACTGAATTATGGATAATCCAAATTTCCTAAGCATGCCTGTAAGCATTTTGTTTACTGCATCGACGTGAAATAAATAAAATAATTCCGATTTGACTACCTGTAAACGAAAGGGGAGGACTCTACATCCATGCGGCCATGTAAGTTCATGGGAAAAGTCGATTTATGTACAGTAGAGAATGTTAGATAAATGTTTCCAGATGTAAGAAAACAAACATTAGACTAGCGAAAGTAATAGTAAGATTGTTCTGTGCCAGGTTTGAGTAACATTTGTCATCTGTGTGCATTTAACACAATTTACATTTGTGTTACGTCCTCTATTCTCCTTCTGCGCAGCTTGTGCATCCGGCTTCTACGGGACAGGTTGTGCGACGAAATGTGGGAACTGCAGGAATGGCAGCTGTAATCACGTGACTGGGGCATGCCCACATGGCTGTGATACAGGCTGGATGGGAGCCAACTGTCATATAAGTAGGTGTTTGTTCGAGAACTTGTCAAAATGAGTCATTTTTTGAGAAAAAAACAAATATAATGACTGTAAATGAAATAAACTAACAATTGACTGGGGATCTTGTGTTATGTAACATTTCTCCGTTATGCAATGCTGTAGCCTATATGCTTGTTTTAAAATTAACGTTTTGGTCACTTTATTCTCAAATGATAACAAATATAAAGGCCTTGTTGTTTTGTTTCGGATTTTGATTTTCTACAATAGAATTAGGCGATTGCAATTTTTTTGTTTTCCCTCCAGATTTAAGATATACGAAATCAATATGCAAATTCATCTACTGGTCAAGTGAATAAATCAAATCTAATTTTAATAGAAATTGTTACAATCTTACAACTTGTTTGAAGTATAAAGTGGGGTATTTTTTTTAGAATGTGAAAAGGGCAAATATGGCGATAACTGCACAGAGACTTGTGGGCATTGTGCAGTGGGCACCTCATGTGAGGAGATCAATGGGGTGTGTCTTCAGGGTTGTGATCCGGGATGGCAGGGAGTCTTCTGTCAGAAAGGTGATTTATTTTGTTTTTATGTAAATATTATAGTACATAGGACTTAAACACTGCAAACACTGCATCCACATAGAAAATCAGCCGTAGAAATTCATACAAACTTGATTACGCCTGGATAAACTCGAATTCACTTTACGGATTAAAGACGGCAATATGTCTATGTCCATGTAGATACCTGGCTCCCTCAGATTCACTCCAAGGAATTCCTTCCAAACTCCTAATTTCCGAAATTTTCTCATTAATTCTTCCCTTAAATTCTATCCTTATATACCACATTCTATTGTTCTGCTAGTTGTGCCCCATTGGTCAACAGTTTAGGCTGAAATATTTTCATTGGTCTGTAAAGCTCTTATCTAATTGGTTAAAATCCACGTTTCTGATTGGTCAATTTACGCGGGATCGCCTGATAGTCAGGACCCTTCGTCTAACACAAAACTAGACAATTCTAGATACCTTACACAGAATTAAATTATTCACCTAACGTAGCTTCATAACAGAAACTAGTGCTTTCCTCTTCACGCTGTGACGTCACGAAGGTCCGGCCCTCGTACTCCAAACGCATTCAAATTTAGCACTTTTTTTAATAAAATTAATATTTTAGCTTATCTTTAGTTTTTCAAACTGTGCATATGTTAGTCTTTGGTAGTAGACTACTAAATCCAAGAAAGTATGGTGGTAGATCTTCGGATAACGTTTAAAACCATAGAGATGATCGAACGGCTTAAGTCCGCCATGTAAGATAAGGGTTACGTTTTAAGGTTAGGTTACGAATTGACTCGTCTTGCACAACGGACTAGCTATCACTAT
>JAUELC010159502.1:0-11190 GCA_031471745.1 Cryptochiton stelleri
TACAGTAAAATGGCTGGTCCAATGCTTTCTCATGTGGTTTTCTGGGACATGTGTTAGCTTGTGAACCAATAAGATTCTAGTAAAACGGCTGATCTGAGGCTTTCTCATGTGGTTTTCTGGGACATGTATTAGCTTGTGAACTAATAACATCCAATAAAACGGCTGATCTGATGCTTTCTCATGTAGTTTTCTGGGACATGTGTTAGCTTGTGTACCAATATGATTCCAGTAAAACAGCTGATCCGAGACTTTCTCATGTGTTTTTTTGGGACATACGCTAGCTTGTGAACCAATAAGATTGTAGTAAAACAGCTGAACTGAGGCTTTCTCATGTGGTTTTCTGAGACATGTGTTAGCTTGTGAACTGATAAGATTGTAGTAAAACAGCTGAACTGAGGCTTTCTCATGTGGTTTTCTGGGACATGTATTAGCTTGTGAACGAATAACATCCAATAAAACGGCTGATCCGATGCTTTCTCATGTGGTTTTCTGGGACATGTGTTAACTTGTGAACCAATAAGATTGTAGTAAAACAGCTGAACTGAGGCTTTCTCATGTAGTTTTCTGGGACCTGTGTTAGCTTGTGAACCAATAAGATTCTAGTAAAACAGCTGATCCGATGCTTTCTCATGTAGTTTTCTGGGACCTGTGTTAGCTTGTGAACCAAAAAGAATCTAGTAAAACAGCCGATCCGATGTTTTCTCATGTGGTTTTCTGGGACCTGTGTTAGCTTGTGTACCAATATGATTCCAGTAAAACGGCTGGTCCGATGCTTTCTCATGTGGTTTTCTGGGACCTGTGTGACCTTGTGAACCAAAAAGATTACAGTAAAATGGCTGGTCCAATGCTTTCTCATGTGGTTTTCTGGGACATGTGTTAGCTTGTGAACCAATAAGATTCCAGTAAAACTGCTGATCCGATGCTTTCTCATGTGGTTTTCTGGGACATGTGTTACCTTGTGAACCAATAAGATTACAGTAAAACGGCTGATCCGATGCTTTCTCATGTGGTTTTCTGGGACCTGTGTTACCTTGTGAACCAATAAGATTCCAGTAAAACAGCTGATCCGAGGCTTTCTCATGTGTTTTTTTGGGACATATGCTAGCTTGTGAACCAATAAGATTGTAGTAAAACAGCTGAACTGAGGCTTTCTCATGTGGTTTTCTGGGACATGTGTTAGCTTGTGAACTAATAAGATTCAATAAAACGGCTGATCTGAGGCTTTCTCATGTGGTTTTCTGGGACATGTGTTAGCTTGTGAACTAATAAGATTCCAGTAAAACAGCTGATCCGAGGCTATCTCATGTGGTTTTCTGGGACATGTGTTAGCTTGTGAACTAATATGGTTCAATAAAACGGCTGGTCAAATGCTTTCTCATGTAGTTTTCTTGGACCTGTGTTAGCTTGTGAACCAATAAGATTTCAATAAAGTAGCTGAGCAAATGCTTTCTAAATGTTTTCGGGGACATGTGTTAGCTTGTGAACTGATAAGATTCAGTTAAACGGCTGATCCGATGCTTTCTCGTGTGGTTTTCTGGGACATGTGTTAGCTTGTGAACTAATAAGATTCAATAAAACGGCTGATAAAATGCTTTCTCATGTGGTTTTCTTGGACCTGTGTTAGCTTGTAAACCAATAAGATTCCAGTAAAACAGCTGATCAAATGCTTTCTCTTGTGGGTTTCTGGGACATGTGTTAGCTTGTGAACCAATAAGATTCAAGTTAAACAGCTGATTCAATGCTTTCTCATGTGGTTTTCTGGGACCTATGTTAGCTTGTGAACCAATAAGAATCTAGTAAAACAGCTGATTCGAGGCTTTCTCATGTGGTTTTCTGGGACATGTGTTAGCTTATGAACCAATAAGATTCCAGT
Source organism: Cryptochiton stelleri (assembly GCA_031471745.1). Lineage (NCBI taxonomy): Eukaryota > Metazoa > Mollusca > Polyplacophora > Chitonida > Mopaliidae > Cryptochiton > Cryptochiton stelleri. The sequence goes on from JAUELC010159502.1 coordinate 1,874, forward strand.
AAAACAGCTGATCAGATGCTTTCTCATGTTGTTTTCTGGGACCTGTGGGCACTTGTGAACCAATACCATCCCAGTAAGATGGCAGCCGAGATCAAACCCCTAATGGCTATGTCAATGACTTGTAGACAGATCTTGTTAGCACAAGTTATGCCATGGGTGTTAGATGTTTACACCTCTAAAAAGCAGATGTGTTCTCTAAAATTATGCCAATTCACAACTAGATTCTGCCAATTGATCAATGGTACAGAGCGTTGTGCTGTTTTCAGAAAGACACTTTAAAAACTAGACCCCCCGTTCTCTGTCCCATCAAATTCTACTTCCCTCTTATCCAGTGAATGGAAGCTGCCAAGGTTTGGCAGCATTATCTGATTGTATACAGAAAGACATGCTTAGCTTCAGACTGATTCTATTCTATCTGGTTAACAGCTCATATAAATAGAGCATGGCGAAATCTTCTTTTTGCTGTGAATATGGTTTTTACATCATCAGCGGTTACACATATATTGTAACTTGACAATTTGAATCCCACTTTTTTAAAATCATGACTGCTGTGTCCAAATACACTTCCTTAAAAATGTATGCCAGTATAATATCTTTAGAATAATGATAACTAACAGTGTTTGTTTGCTTTTTTTATCCATACTATAATAGAACTGGTGGTAGGCCATCAAGATTTTTAAAAAAGCTTTGAAATTGGTTGAAAGCTGGATTGAAATGTAACATGGTTAATGAACAAGTGATCTTTAAAAGGTACTGATAAATTATCTGACTTCAAATGAAAATGAACTGGCTTAAAAGAATAATACATGAACTTAAAAAAAAAATAAGAAAATTTTAAATATATTAAGGGATAAACTAGCATTAGCAGAAAACAATGAATGCAATGATTTTAAAACATAATTGGCTTAAAGAAGCTTGAACAGCTGTATTTCTGTGGTCAATACGTACAGGCATGTCACCTATCTGTATTATAATACCATTGACATTTATCCCGGTCAGCTGTCTATATTGTTAAGGTGTTGAGGGATTTCAGTCTAGCTTCATGACATTCTATTGAGTTATATAGGAGACGTTCCCATGTGAAAGGTAGATATTGATTAGAGTAAGACATCAATAAAAAAAAACTATGTCAATGTAGTGAATAAAGAGCCAGATCAAAAACTGTGTCAGTGTTTCATTAACCAAGATTCATTTTACCAGCTATCCAAATAAACACCCACCAGCTACAGATATTTCATTTTAACACTATTATATAGTGTGATACAGGACGAATACAAACGATGGGGATTTCTATTGAATTAGGACAACCCAGCTTCCTTTTGAATCTGTGTAGAGAATGTTTCACTGCTTCCAGGAAACACTTTCAAATAAAACAATTAAAGTGAAATACATTCCTCATGTTCCTACTCAAGTTTGTAGCTAGTTATATGGGTAGATCTATACTATAGGTTTTGCTTTCAAATAAAATCTATCAATAATATTCTTGTAACACAGAAACTAACTTGATAACTTCATTTGACTGGGTAACAGTGCTAGAATGCACACGGAAACGTTGTCCTCAATAAATATAAAAGTTGTTATCCATAAAAATGTGCTGATCAATTAATCAACTACAATAAATTTATTGAAATTTTTTTTATATTGTCTCATGTCTCTTGAAAATCAAATTTTAGACCCATTACTGCAACTGTAGATAAATATTCCCACTACATGTACGTTTTTATCTTTATATACTTTTGGCACTAATCTGCTCAGTGATGCTTTGCTATTTTATCTTCAAATGTATGTATATGTATTTATGACCTTTCTTTAATATACAACATTTATATATTGATTCATTGATTGATTGGTACTTAACGCTGTACTCAAGGGTATTTCACTTATATGATAACGGTGTACTCCCAACAGTACAAAGACACACTAACACAAACCATAAACTGTGAAGTATTTTGCTTAGTTGGAAAATTAATGTTCCTCCAGTGCTAGGTAAAGACAGCATGATTATGCTCGGAACATACTGCCCCTAGCCAGAGGGCATACATTTATATATTAAGGGATTGATATTTATTTAGGAATGCATTGAGCCTCTTCATCAATCCCATTTTCATTTCTAAAAATAAAATACTGTTTAAACCAACTACAATAATTTATAACCATGATAATTTCTGAAAGTAAGTACTTTTTGCCATTGTATAAAAAAGAGCTTAATTTAATTCCTTTTAATAGATTATGGGAGAAATCTTTGATCTAGACTCTTTGAAGCAATGGAAACAGGAAATGGTTTAGTGTTTGTGATGTGTCACTTGAAATGATATTTTATTGAAAAGTGGTAGTGTTGGTGTTTGAAGTCAGCTAGAGCTCACCATGCTGTCACAGCCTGTATTGCACTGTGTACTTCACTTTAACCCTTAAAGCCCTTACACTGATTACTTGCATTAATAGCTTAATTAAACTTTCATCTTCAAGGTAGAATAGGATAGTTTTTGTAGTCGTAATCGATTTTGAATAATTTTCTAAAGACTGGTTTTTTGGGGTTTTTTTTAGGTTTATCCCAGTACTGCAGGTTATTTCATTCCCATGATGGAGTGCCAGCCCAATGGGTTATGGAAACCACCATCAAAGCCACTGACAACAAACAATGACAAGATACAAGATGTTGCAATAAGACAAAGTGTGTAAATGTACGGTGCAGAATGCCCAAGCAAATCGTCTTCCTGTGGCTCCTTAGTTCAAAAGCACCAGGGCACAGGAAGCTCACACCAACCACCTTCCTTTGAAAAGGAAACTCTACTCCCCATAACGCAGTTGGATTTCACATGTAACTACTATTCCAATCAGCATCAAAGACATTGAGCTCTATGTTAAACAACCCTCTATTTGAGATGGAAGCAGAGGTCAATAGTTCTGTGTCAAAAGGTAACAGGTCATTAGCCTGCTCAAATATTCCCTTCAATGTCTTTATTTGAGCTGCACACATCAGATGACCATTACTGTAATTCAAGGTTTCTTTACTCTCACTACAAACAGTCACCAATGAGTAGCAACTAATGACTGGTACTTTGTTAGCTTACTAGAATTCCACAGCACACAGATAACTACAAATCCAACAAACCGATTCCATTGGTAACCTGTGGTCTGATAAACTACTGTTATTATCTTTGAAGACTAGATTACTGTGTCCACATGACTCTACCTGCTCTAAGCTCAAAACATTCAATCTCCAGAAAAACCTGTTCAATAATTCATATTCTACACCAGCACTTTATATTCAGCTCTAAATCATTGTACGCTTTAGCAGCAAAAACAAACTTCGTAAATTAATTATTTAGATTCCATCATGCCGCTGGCATTTTTCTGTTGATTTTCACAGGTTACAACAAAGGCTTAGCTATATAATATAGTTAAAGGTCCCTTGGTGGTTTATGTGTGATTGTTTGTATTGTAAAAACAGACTAATATTGAAATGTCCCAGTCTGAGTAATGATTTCTATCACACTAAAACCACCAAATTGCAAACATGTGAACACAGTCTGGACTGCAGTCTTATCTTGTTCTTACCATATAAAAGCTTTAAGCTCACTCTGACTAATATATTTTTTCAAACAATAATCTAATGAAGTCGGTCCATATGGCAATAAACAATTTAGTCTGCTGTTTTATCGGGCAATTAAATATATAGATTGTATACAAATATATTATTTTATTAAATGAGTTGTGTCCTGGCAATAATTTTCAAAATTTCTAACGTAATAATTCATCAAAATCTTGACATGGTTTCAAATTTTAGTCCAGTCTGCAGTAATATCTTTTGTTTTGTTCATAAATAATTCAAGCTTTTTTTCAGATTATCTAGTCTAACAGTAAGCTGTTGTTGATGAAATCAGTTCCAGACAGTCAACTAGGATTTATTCTAAGGTTAGTTTTTTTGTTCTTTCAAAGAAAGAATGTTTTGTAATATTGTTCTGTTGTTTGTGTACAATACTTAAAGTAATAATAATTTGGTTTGTGGATGTTTAATTCATTGGTTTTTTAATGTTATGCCCCAGGGCATTTTATTTATATGATGGTGGTGTACTTCAATAGTTTTATTTCATAAGCGTCAACAGATATTTTTGATGCGATTTAGGAAACTCTTGAATGTTTGGCTCGATGCGATCGAAAATAAATCTGACAAGCTGATTTTTTCGGTACACGCGTCTACTTGTAAAGTAGGCGAGTGTTGTTAGTTTCACGGTCACATCTGTCTTTAAAAGGAGCGGCAGAGCAGATGCATGTGAGTCGCACTAACCGGCGCCTAAATTATTTGCTGCGTCAGAAGTTTTAGGTGCATCCAGACGTTAAAGTAGTTCTATAGTCTGTACTGTAAGTTGTTTTAACATCTATGAATTTGTGATTATCTCTGGATTCTGTTTGTTTGTTTGATTGGTGTTTAACATCGTACAGTACAGACTAGAACTAACTTAAAACGCACGAAAAACGCGTCAAATTCTGACGCATCAAATAATTTAAGCGCTGGTTAGCTCGACTCACATGCGTCTGCTCTGCCGCTCCTTTTAAAGAAAGACGTGACCATGAAACTAGCAAAACGCGCCTACTCTATATGTATAAAATATATACTTTTCGTCTCGACGCGTTTTCCAAAAAGTATTGATGCGATTTTGTTCTTATTTAAAAGTGACTGAGACACGTCAGAACACGCACTGGCACGATTCATGTTTTGTTTTAGGCGAGTTTTTGTTTATGTTTCATTCGCGTAAAAGGTTAAGTTAGTTCTAGTCTGTACTGTATATGCTACTCAAGGATATTTCACTTATATGTTGACAGAAGGTCACGATCTTTGGTTGTGCTAGTGTGACTATTTACTTTTGTACGATTTACTGTTTAATGTTACAGTGCCATATAAGTGCATGAAATAACCTTGAACATGGCGCTTAACACCAATCAATCAATCATAAATTCAAAGGACTTACTCACAGAACATTTTTACAAAATTTCTGTTCGAAGAAGCACAATAACACTCTATTCTTTATTTTGCACTCAGTTTATTTCAACTACAACCAGAATATACATGTATTACATTGATAACACTAGTTTTTATCAAACAGACATTAACAGCATCTTCATCGTGGCAAGTAATATAAGATCATGTTTTTAACAAATTGCATTTTTGCAATAACATATCACAGAAATTTTAATGAAATACTCATTAATTTCCTATTAAATATTAGGTATTTAATAAGACCATTATTGACATAACATAACGACCCGAAAACTAGTCCCACAAGTAGTACAAATAAAAATAATATTAATGGAAAAATTGTTATCATGGCTAACAAAATCATCGAAAGATTATCACAACATAAAAATCGGAAAAAAGGTTTCAAAATATTTGACAGCTCATGACTTTATATTCAATACTGAAAATAAAAAACAAAATAGATGTAGTAAACATTCACTGGTCTTTGCCATGTTTTCACCTCAACGACATAACTAATGACTGTTTCCATGGAGATAAATTTACTTACTTAGAGATCTCCAGTTGTGTTGTCGGAAATCATCACTGTTGATCAGCCAAGTGTGATTTCTTTGGAACTCAATTCACAGCCGAAAAGGTTGTCTTTAATTTAATATTAATGATTGGTTTCTGGAGGATAATAAAATGGGTGTTCGAATGTTATATGACACGTTTTTTTATGACAGCTCTATGCATGCGAAATGGGAATACATCTTTGCACTAATACATGTATGGGTGGGTGGGTGGGAGGTTGGATCCATGTGTCTGTAACAGCAAGATAAAGCAAATGCTATCGAAGAAGAGAGCAGGCCTGTATTTCTAATGTAACCTTGTAATTGGAAGGAGAGCAAAAAGTTTCATTAAAAAACACAGTTTTGTGTATGAAACTCTACAGCCAAACCTCAATGGTGGTTTTTGTCACTGGCACACTGTCATACGAGTGAAATAACCTTAATGCTATAAAACCCCAATAAAATAAATTTACAAAAATGTGCATGGTTTTATACAGCACTTTTTCAAAGGTTTGACAATGACATTACTCCTTACCAAAGCATCATGTATTTACCTAAACAATAACTTATGGTTGTTTCTATGGAGATTAATTTCTTCGTCAGCTGTGGCGTGTCAGATCTTCACTGTTGATTAACCAAGTGTAATTTCTTCGGAATTCAATAACAAATCAATGGCACAGTTTGCATTAAGTTAGATTATGAGAAGATAAAAATATACTATTTTTGTTCGGTTTTCAAAACAGCAAAAACTAACATTTTGTCCTGATTCTCAATATACCCAAAGTCGATCAACTTTGTGATCTTGGCTCAGGATTTCTTAAAAAGTAATTTCCACGGTTATGGATAATATTTCATAAATATTTGCTGACTTTTTTACTTTTTGTTTGGATATTCAACACAGCAAAAAACAAAAAATACTCCTTTAACCATACATGAAAACAGTTTGTCCTCATCTCCTTAGGCCAGAAATCGGTCACCTTGGGGGATTTTGGCTGAAGATTTGTTGGAAAGACATGAAAAGTAATAACAACTATAGTTCTGAAATATCTTTCAGAAAAAGTTGTGTACATTTTTTACTTTTTGTTTGGATCTTCAACGCAGCAAAAAACGAAAAATAATCCTTTAACCATACATGAAATCAGTCTGTCCTTATTCTCAATAGGCCAAAAATCAATAACCTTTGGGATGGTGGCTCAAGATTTGTTAAAAAAGATACATGAAATAATTACGATACTTGATTATCGTTAAAAAAACTTGCTGACTTTTCTGACCTAGAATTTTCACATCGATCGATAATCCGACATTTTGACTGATTATTTACTTGATTGGTGTTTTAAGCTGATTCTGTCCCACTATAGAGCCTTCAATGCGATGTGGATTTGTTTGACTGGGGTTTGGCTTTGTACTTACAGTTATTTCTCTCCTATAATGTTGTACTAGCCCAATTGGTGAAGGAAACCTCTCTTGGGCATCACAATGACAAGGTACAAGACAAGGACAGGATGGAAACAATAATACAAAATGTGTAAATTTACAGTGCTGATTATAGACAGAAATATCGACAGTACACTTGTTTCATGATATGAGAGAAACATTTGTCAAATGTTCAAGAAATTTAGATTCGGACAAGAGAACCTTCAGACAAGGGGTGGGAGTAACGTTTATAAACGGGTAACATTTCCACTTTGAAGTTTGCTGACAGACAATAATTAAAGATGCTCTATCAAATCTGAAAATAGCTGAAGAATACCTTAATCCAAATTAACCGAAGCTTGTTATTATATCCGTCTTTAAGTTAATTCTTATGTTGTTAGGATAATCAAACAGTTTAGAAAAGTTACCAGGTGATGATGAACATGCATCGGTCACGATTACGGTTATAAAAAAAGTTGCTTAAAAATCTAACAAGAATCACTTCAATGAGCATAGTGTTAAAATCCTCTTCACAGACAGTTATTGATTTGTTTCAAAGTTTTTTGAGGTCGATAATAGATTAAGATTCTCAAACAGCCTGAAACGGTAATCATTGGCTTATGAACACCAATCAATCGACTGTACATCTAGCAACTGTTCAAGACAAAACAATCGCTAAAATCTATATATATAAAAATCTAACGTTTGTTACATGTCCCAAAAATAACAATTACAACAAAAAGTTGTGCAAATAATGCCAGCACACCCGTAAGTCTGAGAGCATCAGGGCAACAGGAAGCTTTGTCCAACTGCATGCCCTTACCATGTTGAAGGCATTAAGTAAATAACACATCAAGACATCACAATGGACTGGAAAGGCTTATTAATGCTTCCAGTCAATATCACATCAAGACATGATGGACTGCAAAGGCTTATTAATGCTTTCAGTCAATAACACATCAAGACATGATGGACTGGAAAGGCTTATTAATGCTTTCAGTCAATAACACATTGACATAATGAACGTCTGGAAAGGCTTTCAATCAGTGGAACTTTTATATGCACATTACCACTGTATGCTCAACTTACATTGGTATTCTTCTGTACAAATAGTGAAAAGCACGTTGTTCTATAACAATAATCTTTTTATCACTTTTACATGATCAAAATCGAAAATTATAAAGCATTCGTATAACCAAATGATATCCACTCGTGGTCTAGCAACGTTCCCTGATTCAGGGGGCATGGCTGGTATTTATTTCAGTTTGATCTCAGAGATCAAGTAGGCAAGTCTTAATTGATTCAGAATGCATCTTAAAAGTGTATCAGATATCCTGCTAAAACAATTTATTACACACACAGCCAGACAGAAATCAATACACTCTGTTTGCAATCCCAAATAGATAAAATGCTGAATGGACGTACAGAATATTTTAATATAACCATTTAAAAGTTGTTGAATCAGTTTGTTAACAGTGGATTTCTGGATTCAAGTTGGTTGCATATAACCATGTCCAAACATACCTATACATTCTGAATAATTTTTGCTGAATTTCATTAGCCTGTTTATTTGTTTGATGGGGGTTTTATGCCGTACTTAAGGATATTTCAGCTATGACGGCGTACCAACCCAATGGGTGAAGGAAACCACACCCTACACCACTGGCAATGAACCATGACAAGATACAAGAAAACCACAGGACATAACAGGATGCCACAAACATTTGACAAACAGATCACTTAATGTTGCCCCTTAGCTCTGAGAGCACCAGCGCAACAGGAAAACTCGCTCCAAGCGCCAGCAATTTCATTACCACAACACAAAGGTTGCTAGTTAAAGCAGATATTTACAGGGGCAAAATCACTACCAAACCATGTGCATGGGCTGTTATATAGGATTGCACAACTGTCATGGCATACAAATCAAGCTTACATCGTCAGAGTCATTCTGTTTGAAAATGCAAGAACTACTTGATGAAGTTGACATTGACTGAAATTGAGTCACTGTGAATGACTCTGTCCGCATTAAACGGTGTGTAACCATGGTGAAGATTGGAATGGCCGTTCAACAAATGCATTTTCTCACCATGTTCCACAAATTCGTCTGGAAGAAAATGGAAAACTTGTTTATTTGGTGTTTTTTAAATAAAGGTCTACCCAAGATTGCTTCACTGATAAATCACAACATATTGTACGCATGGATCATCTTAGGAAAATAATGCTTTATGATTCATTTATTTAATTCGTGTTTAACGTCATGGATACTTAAGGTACATACCAATTTTGTTCATATTGGGAGGAAACCTGGTAAAAACCACCATGCCCATCTCCACTACGATTGGTTTGCTTGATTGGGGTTTAACGCAGTACTTACGGTT
>JAUELC010159613.1:0-17702 GCA_031471745.1 Cryptochiton stelleri
ATTTCGAACTGCAGTGAATGGTTGTGTCGTCTGCATATACTTCAATTTCACTGTCATCCATACTGACTTTTCCCCATACTGCAGTGCGCGGGAGCCATTTTCAAACAGAAAATCTGTTGACGGGAGGCTAAAACAAAGGCCGTTAAATCGATATTTCAGCTTACAAAACTCGTTGTAAATATGCTAAAAATGTATAGAAAGTTTATCACACTCTGGTTAATAAATGCAAATGTGTTCACCCTGTGTCTTTCAGCATATTATGGCTGATGACAAAAACTTTCAGAAAATATAGTTATCGTATTACGAATACCCTCTGTATCGATTTAAATGAACAATGCTATATGCACTTTCTGTAAGAGTATGTAACTGCGACCACAAACTTTAAATGAAGTTATGTGAACTTTTAAACGTCGCGTGACTCTTAGTAGTCTACCGACTTATTCGGCGGACTTTCGTCTGACTTGGGACACGGGCTTCACAAAAGGAGTAAGGGAAACGAGACTAAATTGAATTATGCCCCACAACATCGACATGTTTCATCTGTAGGTCTAATTAACTCAACGCAAGTGTAATATTGATTAGATAAAACTAATTAGTCCTCATCACCTCCGCTCTCCCTAAACGATTATACGGTCTGTAACACATGCGTATGTGGAAGGTGACTGACGGTAGGGTCACGTCTTATGATAAGTGACTATCGGGAGGGTCACGTCTTATGGAAGGGGACTGATGGGAGGGTCACGTCTTATGGAAGGTGACTGACGTATTAGGGAAGGTGACTGACGGGAGCGTCACGTCTTATGGAAGGTGACTGACGGAAGGGTTACGTCTTATTGAAGGTGGCTGACGAGAGGTTCACTTCTTATGGAAGGTGACTGATGGGAGGGTCACGTCTTATGGAAGGTGACTGACGGAAGGGTCACGTCTTATGGAAGGTGGCTGACGACAGGTTCTCGCCTTATGGAAGGTGACTGATGGGAGGGTCACGTCTTATGGAAGGTGGTTGACGGGAGGGTCACGTCTTATGGAAGGTGACTGACGGGAGGGTCACGTCTTATGGAAGGTGGCTGGCGAGAGTTTCACGTCTTATGGAAGGTGACTGATGGGAGGGTCACGTCTTATGGAAGGTGATTGACGGGAGGGTCACGTCTTATGGAAGGTGGCTGACTAGAGGTTCACGTTTCCTTGGTGCTTCTGTGATGGTGACTGACGAGAGCTTCAGGTTGCCTTGGTGCTCCTGTGGAAGGTGGCTGACGGGAGGTGCACGCTACCTTTGTGCTCCTGTGGAAGGCGGCTGACGGTAGATGCACGCGAGAGGTTCACGTTTCCTTGGTGCTCCTGTGGCAGGTGGCTGACGGGAGGGTCACGTTGCCTTGGTGCTCCTGCGGCAGGTGGCTAACATGAGGTTCACGTTGCCTTGGTGCTTCAGTGGAAGGTGGGTTACGGGAGGTTCACGCTGCTTTTGTGCTCCTCTGGAATGTGGCTGACGGGAGTTTGCGTTGCCTTGGTGGTCTTGTGGAAAGTGGCTGACGAAAGACTCGCATTCCCTTGGTGCTTCTGTGGAAAGTGACTGACGGAAAGTTCACGTTGCATTGGTACTCCCAGAGCTACGGGTCAATATACGTCCGATTTGTTTGTGGTGTCTTGCAATGTAATTTTCACATTTTGTTTAATTAAACCATGTTATTCGCCCTGTGGTTTTAATCTTCTTGTAGGGGTTCAATTTGTTATTGATTCATCACATTTCAAATCAAATCAAAAGCAAATGTCAAAATATTTGTAGAAGTAGGCCTACTTCCTTACAGAAGAAACAAAACAAATTACAGGCTGTCTGTTGGATCAAACTGGAACAGTATATAACATCGTTTGACAGGAGGCTTTACATATAACAGTCAAAGATGTTATCATGGAGATGTCAAACGCATCTGATGTTAACATGAGGTCATTATTTTAAGTCAAATTAAGCATAACTGTATTCAATTCGTGTATTAATAGATCGCAATTATCAGTCTTTGTTAACAGGTAAGCGGAAACATTATATATTCATAGTATGTTATTATCTGTTCACCAAGCATTATGGTATTAATGGTGAAAAGAAAGGTAGACTGAACAGGTAATAAAAGAATAAGCTATTTTAGGACAAGATAATTGGTGATCGTAATATATTACTAAAACATCTCGATTTGAATCGAATAGATGTATTATTTTTTGCCTGAATATACAATGTCTATGTCACATATGCTATAGTTTTGTCTTTTTTGTATGTTAGTGTCTTCTGAGAGATTTTCTTTGTCGATTAATGACTTTTATTATTTGCTATCTCTACAATTGAATGAATCAGTATGATATTAACGTTATGCACTGACAACGAATGATATTTGATTTTGCCTTCGGTTAATTGAACTTATTTAGCACTCCCCAACTCAATCCACTGCTATATGACTGAAACACATTCCATGAAAATAAACAAAATCGTTAAAAAAAAGTTCGCCTGCGGCTTGTTTTTAATGAGTCAATTATTGTTTTTGTCATGTGTAAAGAGTACATGTAATGAAGTTTTGAGATTAAGCTGGGTTTTTTTATCAATTCTTAACTATATTGTAGTATTTTGTCGTATTATGACTCTCTTAGTCGATTACTAATAAACCGCACATTTTCTCCTTGTATTTTTTTATGAACACGTGTGCAGTGGTGATCTTACTATCCGGGCAATCCTGCTAATCCCACTCGATGATCTACAGGGAGTCGTTTTCCTTAGCTCGTTCGTTTTATGGAATTTTGAAATCAAATATTTAAATTAAATATATCATGAATTCCATATATTGTTTTTAATTTTTGACAATGGTTTATTATGTAAAGCTTCTACGTGGAACAGTAATTAGACGTGTTAATAATGAACTGGGTGTGTGGGTGTGTTTGTGTTTGCCTTTTACACGTAATAACACAAGGAAGGCCGGTTAACATCTTCGTTATTTACCATAACAGAAAAGATTCGCAGTTGTGTAGAATGTCGCGTTTAATTTGATCTTATATATTGAAGTCTGAAGCCTCTTGCTATACAGTTGGCCGGACAAATACCACACAAGTACGAACAAGATCATGTAATTAATGTTTGGCTCTACATATTTGCAAACTATTGTTTACACATTGAATTCGGATATTAACTGAGTTGAAACGGTTAGCATTATAGTTGTATGATGTTCATGGTGATATCCTATCATATGAAAACACAGAAAAATGTCGAAGCTGGCTGAACACTTTGGGCTTCATAAATACCCCACCATATTTCCAAGGGCACAATATTCGAGCATTAGGACGGGACAAATGGTGCCAGTATACATCGAGTTAGCAAGTACATGTACAGGTAATATATTTCATCCTTTTTATCATGGCGTCAATTTACAGCAGTTACGCGCATAATAAAGAATCATTAATACGTGATAAAATCGCAAATTTACACAGCATGAAATTGGCTGTGCATTGTTTTAGACTTTCGAGAAAATCATAATTAAGGTAGTGTGATAAGTTGTAAAGGCAAGTCAATTACGACTGCATGAAGTTAACGATAATCTTTATAAGAAACAAAGACCATATAATATAACACTTTTTCATCGCTAATAGCTTTTATCGAAATAGTGTACTAAGCGATAAATTAATCAGTGGCAATCACTGATGTCCCATAGAGGATAGGTGTCACATTGAATCCCATACCCTCTCTATACCCTGCAACATTTTATTCACTGACATCCAACTGATATCTTTATCGTTCTCATACCAAAATTGTCCACGATACTTCGTGAAACACATAACAATGATAAATATAGACAAAACAATTAATCCGTCAAAGCTGTGAGCGTAAAGTTTATTGGCATATTTCATAAATGTGTTTTAATGGATCTATTGTATTAACAAAGAACAGCTTAGCACAAGTCGAAATCTGAAACATATTACTTTAAGGCGATACACTCTGATATGCGTAAGTGTCATTTCTCATATCAAACTCAAATAATTTTAATATAATTTTGCTTGAAAGGTTTTGTCCCATAGAGATAGACCCACAGACATGTGTTACTCCGTAATAGCAATTAATGCCCTGACTTTTCTTTTCTCATCTTTGTTGGAATAACTTTTTGGCATTTTATTTTTTAAATTGTATTTACCGAGATTTTCATGGGGGAAAAATAACCCAATTTAAATGCTTGAAAATTAATGATGCAAAACATTTCTACATGGTAGGTTTAATTTCTGTTATTGGGAAAGCAAGACGTGTCTCGTTACATCTTTACGAGACAGTAAACATATAAGAGACATGCAACTGAATTAAGCTTATACAAACGATAATTTTTCCCTTTTCTCATATATTTAACTTTGATGAAGCGATCTGATCTATTTCGAAACGGTTGTATTGCTTTGTGCGTGTATATCAGAGCGGGTTAAGAGGTGGGGCATACAGAAGGGACTCGTGACTGCTGAATTAAATTAAATATAAACAGAATTTGATAAATTGTACATGGGATTTAGTCTATGTTTGTGACAAACTATTAGCTTTGGAGACTTCACAAGAGTCTTCCCTTACAGGATCCACTGACCTTTTGTAAAAGGGCAGACAACCTAAAATTAGAGTGTGTCTGAGCAGTAGACCGTATATATAAAGACCGTTTACAAAAATCGTGATTGCGTGGAAATGTCATATCGGATCATACCTCCGTTGTTTCCGGCTCCTGTCGTCGCCGTAAATTCACCTTGGAGGTTCATCGTCGCAATAATACTGCCGGAAAATGTGTAATGTTACATGTAATCACCGGATAGTTTGACCAAAGTACTTCGCGGATTCATTAAACAAAAACGGCTAATCCAACGCGCATCGAAACTTAAATCAGATTCAATGACAGAACTTTGCTTTTATTCGCCTACACCTTGTTGCAAATAAAAAAAAAATGGTGGGTGTTATTTATGGCTATGTCATACTTACACAAAAACGACTACAAATGTCGAAGTAGATATGCAAGAGTTATCTACCGTGCCCAAAATGAACTGTATAACTTCCGATATTAGTTTCACGAAGGGAAATGGTTGAGGAATGCCGATTTGTGGACATTTGTCATCTTGTCATTCGTGAATCACTTCACGTAGCTTCGATTTCATGACAGGGATGTCCGAATCTAATCTCGTGTGTATCTACCCGCCGTTTTCCCCTGTTTTTCGAGATTCGACGTTATACAGCTAGCATCAGTGAAACAAGATGGCGCGTAGATACATGTACTTTAGAGGTGAAGTCTTGCAGTAGTTTCCCGAATAAGTTTTAGAATGTTATCATGTTAGAGACACATTAAGCATACAATGTATGATAGACTTTTAATAACATAAAGGTGGTATCTCCATACAATTTACAATTGTTCAGTAGATATATTTTAAACCGCACTCATCTAGTATGCCACTCAATACACTGGCAGACACTTATCGTGAAGTTTTGGGGTGAACATTTATTGAATCATAGTTAATGTTATGCAGTCACAAATGATATGGCATGAAATGTCCACCATTCAATTTTATGACTGATATGAATCTCGCGGGATTACGTAAATAATAATACAAATTAAGGACACATTTATAATGACATACTGAGAGATACTTCTTGCAAACCTAAACTATGCCATGCAAACATTCTTTGTTCGCCTAATACAATTGATACAATTTTGTATTCGTTTCTTATGTGGATGTGTAATCTCCTTCAGAGAAGTTCGGATAAACACTTACTGAAAGGAGGTTATTGATCATATCTCGACGAGTGGTCGTAACAACGGAACAACGCAATGGGAAGTCACCAATACTACCCAGCTCAACACACTCGTCGCAATTGTCATCAGCATGTTTACCAATTATACTCAAGAAAGAGTTAAAAAGAAAATAGCAGGACAATAAACTGAACATAATAACTTTATGTTTCCACGTAAAATGACCAATTTGCGGTATTCAAACAGAATGTTGCATTTGATGTAGGAATATACCTGTATTCGATTCGCCCAAGATTGTTCCCATAATTAAAATAACTATATATGGAAATGAATAGAAGCATCCAGGCACACTTGGTCAAATATTACATGATAAAAAAGATACCGATTAGCTACCTTATCAACTGTTTCGTTTGGATTTCTGAGTGACCTAGAACCCAGAGTAAACAAACGGAAATGCAATGATGATAGAGCGAAGGCCCATAGACGATAACATATTACTGGCGAAAGGACTGTTTTTGTGAAAATATAGCATCTGGAGATTATTCGAATTATGGAAACAGCTTGGGAAACAGAAACATTGATTTGAAAGACGCTTTAGGTGATCATATATTAATTCTGGCACACAGAACGGTACTCACACTGACAGTATCACTATAGGTTCAAAGCATCTGTAAAACCTGCTACCACATAATTGTATAATGCAGCGAGTGCGAATGATAGAGGACATAGAGCTCAGACTGGAGTAAATTCATCAAATGAAGTCAATATAATTGATATAAACGTGATAAAACAGACTTATGCAATTCTTTGCTTAACTTTGGTTTTCTGATTAAGGTCTGGACAATGTCTAGACTATTTGCCGATTTAATTTAACTACAGTACTGGTAAAATTTACACAACAGTTTGTGTTTCTCTTGTGTTTGCATTCCCTTATGTTTGCATTGTTATCGCTTTCTGCATTAATAACCTATTTTGTCGGTATTTGATTGTGCATGATGTTCAAGTTAAGTTTAATAATTTATACGATATAAAGTTATTATGTTTTGGCATAAATCATTCAAATGAATGGACAAACCAATAATTAGAATTGATGTTTGTTCCATATCATTGGTCGGTTGCTATACAACCAGAAGATGTCCACATCACTGACTCTAGCAAAATCCAATAGAAAAACAAACACACATTCGAACAGATGACTAATAAGTACAGGGGATTTAGTGCGACATGAGATCTCACTACAGATTCAACCGAACGGCTAATTAATGACGTCATCCGATCGTGGAGCAGGTGTCGCTTGGTGTAGAATGTTATACCTACTGGCTCATGTTGCCACCATTGTCTCAATCATATTTTAATTGACATAAAATTATCCCAATCATGGGTTTGGGTAACTCGGTATCTATTGTAATTATTGCTACATTGCGAAAACAAACAAATCCGGCATCAGTATATTTCTAGAAAACAAAACCGTATGGGTTGTCACAGGGTGCCCACAAGTATATCAGTTGTGTAGTGTACTCTACAGGTTATATTTATCATGGTACATAACAATATTTTTAAATAACCGTCAGAGATTATTATCCAGTGAGAATCATATTAAATGCGTGTAATGAAATGTAATATGAAGTCAACTACTTTGTAAAAAAAAAACCCCAAAAAACAAGGAAATTTAAAAAAGAGGTATGTGTTGGCGGGGGATTATAGTTGTACATGTGTTAAGGGGTAACAAAAACCTGATTTGTCTGTGGTGGTTTGTCATATTTTCAAAAGTAGACTTATTTGTTTACAGAAAATAGCTTCGTTTTCGTTGGGGAAGCTTATTCACGTTCGCGTTCGAATGAATCTCACCAGCTGTAAGCCAGATATAGCATGCTAGAATTTAGGTTAATAGGCAAAAAACAGCACCAAGTACATCTGGTTGACTAAATAATGTAGAGCACTCCATTTCGACACAGGTTTGAGTAATTTAAAAAAAGGCAAGAATGCACTCCCAAAACCCCCCACATTTATGTCTGTTGTACAAAGACCTAGACTATTTTTAATATTCAATAGAGAAAGAAAATAGCGAATGTAATGTTTCGCTTCCCACGGTATCAATTCTGTCCCAAATCATTTCAATGACTTCACGCTGCTACGTCACATCACACTGTCAGTTTCATTTATTTTTCTTCCTCATTTTGAGATTGAACTTGGTTTACTTCGATACGACCGGCTAACCTAATTTCAGTTCTTATTGTTCTCCTCATTGAGATAAGTGCACGACATTTTTTACACAATATGCGCTAAAATTAGTTTTCCTGTTGGTAAAATTTAAATGTGTATATGTTGTTGCACCTGACGACACGATGCTCAAAATGTGCATTGCGGCATTTATTACCATTTTTAATTATTTTTATTGTTTATTTTGTATTCAGTTGCAATGTATAGATGTAAAGATTCTCTTGAACGTCGTAAATAGTTTGTGTTCAAACTCATTTTGCTCTTGATAGCGATATCTCTAGTTATACGGCAGGCCCATTCCGACTCACTTCGCGTATCGTCGGGTCTCTAAGCTTGTGTGTATCAGACACGCCATTTCCACCCAGTTGTCTGGATTACCTGATTTCCGAAACATTAGAAACAAGCTTGGGCGAAATACAAACATATTAATATTGGCATGCAGATAAGGAGAACGAAGACGGCCTGTTAATTCATTAACGGTGAAGGCTTGCAGACAATTCACGAATAACGTTTGGAGTTTAGAACAAACCAATAGGGAAGCTGTATGACGTAGTGTGTATGTATATGCATGTATATATTTCTTCAACATTTCCTGTCATTTATTTTAACTGTACATAAGTAGTTATTTTTTTAATGTTTGTCGTGACCAAGTTCATTGGATTGAAAATACAGCAAATTGCTTGTATAAACACTGGCTTCAACATCTAAATTTAAACTAAATTTGGGCCAGGGCACATGCCACCCTAATTTCGGCTTAGGTACAAATATTGTAAACCTTACCAAAGATCTCATCTTAACGACATCAGATAGGTCCCTCCTTGAACGTGGCCTTTCCTTTATCCCATCCCCCAAGCAGTACTCAGATAGAGATTTGGACATTCAGAAAGCAGGTTGCATATATGGTTATCGAGATACATTGGCTAGAGCAATAGGTAAAGGAGCTGTAATTGGCACACAAAACCTTTTACGGAATAAATGGTTACGCATAACAAGTTACTGACCCCGAGATTACGACCATTGTTGAAAAACTTAACACAGATTTTGAACAAGTTTCAAAAACTAAAAACCATCATTTTCTCTACATTGCTGAAAGATAGTCTATCTCTAGGCTCCGCCAAAATCAGGATATTGTAATTAAACCGGCTGATCTGCTGCGGTCATTATGGATAGGCAGGATTACATAAATGAGGCAGAACGCCAGCTCAGTAATACTGACCATTATGAAATTCAGTTTGATAAAGACGTCATGTTAGTAACCCTTGGCGTTGAATCTATGTACACCATTATAGATATTGAAGCAGGCCTTCAGTCTGTAAAAAATGCATTCCATCGATATGGCGACGATCGTCGTCCGATTACTGAGATATTGAAACTGTTGGAGCTTAGTTTTAAAATGTGATAACTTTGAGTTTAATGATCAATTTTACCAGCAAATTAAAGGCTGTGCTATGGGTAAAAGATTTAGTCCCATTTTTATGGCAGAGTGGGAACGCGAAGCCCTTGCAAAGTGTGACAAACAGTACGTTCTGTACCTTCGATATTTGGAAGACATTTTTGTTCTGTGGCAACATTCTACAGATGATCTTAATCTCTTCATTGCCACTCTAAATCAGCATGACCCTAACATTAAACTTGAACCTATCATACGCCTGGATAGTATAGATTTTTGGAATGTTATTCAGTCTATAAAGGCATCAATTTGGGTAGTACAGGATTTTCAGACTATAAGGTATTCTTTAAGCCTACGGATACCCATCAACTTCTCCATACTAAGTCCTTTCATCCACCTCACATCTTCAAGGGGATCATTAAATCTCAAATAATAAGATTTTATAGGAATTGAAGCACCCTCGCTACATTTAATCAGGCTTGTTCTGTTACTTTTAAAGCACTGCTTCCAAGAGGATATACAATGCGACTTCTTCGCAAAATCAAGTCTGAAACCCTTAGAAAACTAAATAGTTATAATGTATGCCAAGGTGTAGATTCAGTACCTGTACGAAAACAACAGAATGCCCTCTAACCCTTTGCTTCCCGCTATGACAAGCACTACTTGGAAAATTATCAAACTTTATCCCGCCGGTACTATATAGTTCCGGTTTCTATCCGTGTCACTTGTTAAATGATTCCATGGTTTCCATGGCAACTAGAGAATGTTGCCAAATGGCAACGATGGGAATAATTGGTTGTAAAGTATCGTTGTTTTGTAATATTGAAGAAAGACTTATTTGTGGGAGATTTTGATAAATTACTTGGTTTTTACACCCTTTATCGGCATAATTAAATACCATATCATATATGACAGTACACTGAGTGAAATAATCTGGACAGAACAACAAAAAACATAACATTGTGTGCTCACAAAACTTCAAATAGCAATTTATTCCAGAATCCAATTGTAACACTGTCAAAACTGTGTCATAGAAACTAAACATACTATTGTAGATAGTCAAACAAAATTAAATTTCATAAATGTCAGGCACATGCGGTGGAATGTTGGTAATATGTTTAGATGGAACGACCTTGTCAATGACATCAAGTTTACCATGAACTAGAGTTAGGGAACTGGGCTTGGCATGAATAATGGAACCAAGTCTGCACACACAAGAGGTTTACCTAACGTGGAAATTCACAAAGCAGTTATTCCGGCTGTTCAGGCATAAGGCTACATCGCATTTGCCACATTTCAAGCGCGTATATCCATCAGAGCAGCTTTTACATCGCACTTTCTTCTCTACATGTATGGGCCAGTGAGCAAGAGCATCATACCTAATGTCATCCACAGGGATCACAGACGTCCGGCGTTTAGGAGCTGGCGCAGAACCCGATGGAGAAGCGCCGAGGGACGGTCTGCCTCGGCCACGCTTTTTGTTTGGTTGCTTTACAGCACGAGTCAAGGAATGAGCGATCGATAGCCTGAAATCTCGTAGGGGTAGGATTCTGTATTTTGCCTCCTGAAGTTGAGTCATGTTGCGCTTGTATATCAGCCATCCATTGACAACTGACACATCCATACAGTAATAAATCAACCTCATATACCACTTTCTGCTTCGAACATCAGTACGGTAGAGCTCTATCAGCATATCCGACAGATCAACACCACCCATGTGACGATTGTACAATTCTACAATGAATGGTCTGTCCACCTCTACCCTCTTCTTCTCGGCAGCACTCCACCTTTGACATTTACCGAGAGGCTCAGTTCCACAATATGATGAAATCTGGTGGACTGGCTTGCTGTCATACCATTTGACAATAGTTATTGTTTCATTTCTGTCAGTTCTTGAATCAAAGCTACCCCTGCCTTCGCTTTTCAGTTGTTTTTCTGTCGCTAACTCGCACCCTTTCATTCGGTTGGAACGAATATTGGCAACTGCCCAAATCTGTTTGGCTGCAAGGGCTTTGACTAGGTCTACTGAGGCGAACCAGTTGTCGAAAAACACTTTGTAATTCAAGTCAGGCTTTAAATCTCTAACAAGCTGCAATACAATGTTTCCAGATATGCCAAGATCGCATACAAGAAGCATACCTTTGCCAGTGTAGACTTCAAAATCGTAGACGATGCCTGATACACCAGCCCTAGTAAAAATCTTGAATCCCCATTTGTGTGGTTTATTTTGATTGTATTGTTTGATGCTACTTCGACCTTTAAAGGGCACTATTTGTTCGTCAATAATCTGACGTTCTTCTGTTTCCACCATCAACATTTTAATCCGAAGTCTGTCAAGAAGAGGTCGGATTTTGAAGATTTTGTCATGCTGAGGGTCTGTACGGGGTAGACTTTGACTGTTATCATTGAAGTGAAGGTACCGAAGTAATGCTTCAAATCGGTTTCTCGACAAAACATCAGCAACTGGAGGGAATCGGGATTCACCAGACCAATACATACGGTATGATGGGCATGGAAATATACCAGTGAACAACAGTATACCTAAACGTTGCTCTATTTAATCTACTGTGGCAGTGATTGTCTTACCATCCTTTTGCATAGCAAATAAGTTGGTCTGTTGACAAATATACGCAAGACAGTCATCGTCTAAGAACATTTTGAAATATTCAAGCGTCGATTGTATATCTAGTGGAGGATCTGACAAATCCCGCCCTTTAAACTTGACATCAGGATACTGAGCCTGGACTTTTCGCCATCGGTATTCGGTAACTTTTGAAACAGGTTTATTTTGAGCGGTTGTCATTACCTCCGCTGACTGTCCACTCGAAATACCCACAAAAACATCTGGACCAGTATTAGTATCATTTTCCACATTATCAAACCGATCACTTTCATTATCTGTTTCACATTCAAAAGCACTTCCATAGCCGATTTCTTCACGATTAGATTGTTCAATCTCATCGTCTGAACTGTCAGTAATATCTGAGAGTTCACTATTTGGAAGCAAAATCATCTGGAGGGCTTTATCTTTTCCAAATTTTTTCGCCATTGATCTACAAAAAATAAATCAACGTCTAAAAATATTTTCGATCATTTAAATGTGAAATAATTTTTGTCTCTAATTTGCAACTATATATGCCCAGTGTTGCGAAATGGCAACACAGTAACTTTAAAAAATCCAAACTGTGATAATTTTTGCACAAATTTATATAAAACATATACACCTTTATTCTGTAGGCATTTAAGATTCATTACGGTGATTAAATTTGGGAAAAACAAAATCACTTACATAGTCGATTACCTGATTAAAATTAATAGGTCTTCACCACTGAACACAAACAAAAAATGGCCGCAAAGCAGACGGTCACATGATCGTCAAATGATGTGTTAAGCGGGAACTGAACGACTCAGCCTCTGGAGCCATCACAAGAGTATACCATTGCAGACTACTGTTGCCAAATATCAACATCTTCAATATATCAGAGCACGAAAACAAAGTCGTTGCCATTTGGCAACAATGGGAAAGAAAGGGCTAATAGTGTCAGGCAAATCTTCACAATGCATGAAGACTAGATGTAAGCTTGATTCTTACATACCCAATAGGGCTTTCATCGTAGCGGATAAAACAAGAAATGTTTATCATTTGGCAGATGTTTTGAACTGTGATTCATAAAATGTTATATATGTCATCACATTAAGAAGTGTCTGAAACAGTATGTTGGAGAAACACAAAAATCCTCTTAGGCCTAGAGCTTATAGGCATTTGTGTTCCATTAGATTACGGCAGATATCCCCAGTAGCTGATCAGTTATCTCTTCCCGGTCATTCGGTAATAGATCATTTTCAAATCATGCCGATTGAGATAACACCAGTTCTTCCTTCAATAGAGGAAACTAAACAGAAACGCTTGGAGACAATCTATTTGATTAAAACACTTAAAACATTGTATCCATTAGGTTTAAATTTGGAACCAGGTAAAGGCTCTGCGAAAGATATAATTCCCTTTGTATTCCAATATGACAATCCCAGCACCCAATTTGCCAGTTTGCTTAACAAGGAATATCAAAAAGTTGTACCTAAAATGTCTAAACCTTTGCTACAGAGGCCTATTATAGCCTACAAAAGGAATACAAATCTTAAAGACTTACTAGTTAAGGCCAAACTACTCTCTTCTTCAGATAACTCTTAATTCTGATTATCCTTACTTGATCGACTTTTGGTTATTTCCAGTGTTTTGTCATATACACTATATCCTGTAAATAACTACACAATCATACGTTATTACATGTACCTTCCTTCGAGATGGAAAGAGGATATCCATAACAACTCGAGATTAAAATCCATTGTCTCTGAGAGTTTATCTAGAACATGAGATGATTTATCGATTTTTTTTATATATTAATCGTCATCCCTGTGTCAGTGTAATTATCTTTAGTAATATATGATATAAATATTTTAGTCCAAAAATCGAATAAAAATAAAAATCTTTTAGACAATCGATCCCATTGTTTACTTATGATACTCATCTGAGTATTGTACGCGACAGTCTCCAGTCCTTTGAAACACATATACCTAGACTGGTGAAGTCCCCGCTTTCAGTTCAAATACAGTGATATAATTGAAAACTTTTGAATTCATCAGTTTGTGGTACAGAAAATGAACATAAATATACATTTTTGTATAAATGCAGGGAGAAAAATTGCTTGCCGGTAGGGCTCATGTCCGTACCCCGACAAGCACATGACGCAAATCCTGGTGTGATAAGAACAATTGTTCACCTATGCAGAGCAAGAATACACATCAAATCGGCTTCGTGTCGCCCCTTAGCTCCGAGAGCATCAGGTAAAAAGTGGTATATATATTCGCACAAGGAAGAAGGACAGAAATCTAGTTAGTTTAGATGTTCGTTTTGGTGTGGTCTAATCTTATCATGCACCTAGTCAACAAAATCACACAAACCTGACTGTCTATCCCCACAAATATGAGTAAAATGAAGAAAAGAGCCGACCATAGCGGGGCGACTGGCATTTGGGAGATGGCTTGTGGATAAGCTACAAACGCTAGACCTGGACCTGTGGGTAATCATAGAAAAAGCTGCATAAAATACTAGGCACATGGTTTCTTAACGATTTGTTTATTTGTTGGCTTAGGGGTTTTACACCATACTTTCAGTTATTTCACTCATATGAAGGCGTGTAAGCCCAATGAGAGAAGGAAACCACCCTCAACTTCAATGGCAACAATGACAAGTTACAAGACAAGCACTGAACTCAAAACACTGGTGCAATAAAACAGAGTGTGCAAATGTACAGTGTAATAGACACCCCACAACAAATCATCTTCGTGTTGCCCCATTGTTCAGAGAGCAACAGGGCACAAGAAGGTCTTACCAACAACCTATTTAAAATTTTATGTCAGGCGTATCGTAGGCCTTCTTTTGACATATATTGTTACATAAAGCACAACTTTATACGTTTGTTTTATTTTTGTTTTTACGTTTAGGACAAAAAAGCAAACATTTTTTAAAGGGGATCCATGATAAAATAAAAATTATGTCCGAGTGGAAAGACTGTACTCAGTCGTTTCTAAAAATGGCGTCCTGAGTGTGTGGAAAGCTTTTATTATCTTGTTGGAGCCAGATCGGCCATTTAATTATATAGTGGACTTTTTATGCCAGATACAATTGACCATTATTCAGTAAATATCTCATGAAAAAATGCCACAAACAAATAGTATGTTGCTCAATAAGCTGCCAAACACTAATCATGAAAGATTTGGATGAGCATTTATAGAAAAAGCAGTTAATCGTATGGAGACACAGGCGATATGGCATGAAGTGTCCTCCATACAAGTTAATGACCAATTTAGCTCCCGCGTGATGACTAAACTATTCTTCAAACTACAGACATTATTTTTTTAAACTGTTTGATACAGTCCATCTTAGGTGTAATTTAAAAAAGAAAACTTTATCTCATTTGAAATATTTTACAAAATAAATCGAACTCCACCGTAAGCGATTACCTTAAGGCATTCTAATCAAAGAGAATTAAATCACTCTCCCTTATGTTCAGACTGTTTTTTCTCCCTTTAACAGCCTTCTAAATGAATCAGTCCAGCAAGAACTTTTTCTCTGTTTAATTTTAAATCATTTGAACTTAAAAAATTGTGGCGATTCTCTCCCCAGTCCCCTTTTGTTGGGAAACAGTACTACAACAACAACAACAACAAAAACGGCCAGTCATACAAGCGAGCCATTAGTCTCTTCTTAAACATATCCGGCCGAAGACAGAGGAGCATCACCGACTCTACCTTTAGGAAATATTGCAAACAATAATGATCCTATTTTCGTTTGTTTGTGTTTTTTTTTTATAACACTCTCCTAGCTGGAACAGATTCTAGATCAGAAAATTTTGCAGGCTGAGACCCGTATTGGATTTGAACCCATACCGTCAGCAGCAAATACCGGCCACCTAGACCAATCAGCCAAACCGTCAGCAGCAAATACCGGCCCCCTAGACCATTCATTCAAACCGCCAGCAGCAAATACCGGCCACATGGACAGACACCTTCTACATAAAATGAGTAGATAGATGTATTAGCGTACCTGATCCGGCGACATCGGCGACGTCCAAACCATATTTATTGGCCATAAACCCGAGCACAGAAAACACCAAGAGACCACAGATTAAACTGGTCAGTGTATTCACCACAGCATACACGATTAAATACCTGCAAAGTTAGAACAAAGGTATGTTTGTTTGATTGGGATTATACAACGTACTTAAGGATATTTCAGTCATATGACCACGTGAAGGAAATCACTGGCAACAAACAATGATGTGATACAAGACAATCACAGGACTCAAAACAACAGTGGAAGATGTAATAAAAAAGGCGTCGTAGTGCACCTGAGCTCAGAGAGCACAGGTGCACAGGAAGCTCTCACCAGCCACCTGCCTGTAAAATAACGACACTTAATCTTTAATTAGGAATGTACCCCCATTTGATCCTGTATGGAAAGCCGTTTAACTTTTTACTTCATATTTTATAACATAAATTGTAATTGTTATAACATTAATTATATTAATTAATTCTAGTGGTAAATCCTAGTGATGATGCTATAAATTCTAGTGACAATGCCTTACATTTGAGTGATGATACCATTCATTCTACGGCTGATACCATTGATTCTAGTGATGATGCCATACATTTTAGTGATGATACCATACTTTCTACTGATGATACCATAATTCTCGTGATGATAACATACATTCTAGTGATGATACAATTAATTCTAGTCATGATACCATATATTCTAGTTATGATACCGTATATTCTAGTGATGATACCGTACATTCTAGTTATGATATCGTACATTCTAATGATGATACCATACATTCTAGTGATGATACCATACATTCTAGTGATGGTACCATACATGTTAGGGATTATACCATGCATTCTAGGGATGGTACCATACATTCTAGTTATGATACTGTATATCCTAATGGTGATACCATACATTCTAGTGATGGTACCATACATTTAAGGGATTATACCATGCATTCTAATGATGGTACCATACATCCTAGCTATGATACTGTATAGTATAGTGATTATACCATACTTTCTACTGATGATGCCATACATTCTCGTGATGATACCATACATTCTAGTGATGATATTATACATTCTTGTTAAGATATCGTATATTCTAGTGATGATATCATACATTCTAGGGATGATACCATACATTCTAGTGATGGTACAATTACTTCTAGTGATGATACCATACATTCTAGTTATGATATCATACATTCTAGGGATGGTACCATACATTCTACGGATGGTACCATACATTCTAGTGATGGTACCATACATTCTAGTTATGATACCGTACATTCTTGGGATGATACCATACATTCTAGTGATGATACCATACATTCTAGTGATGATACCATACATTCTAGTGATGGTACCATACATTCTAGGGATGATATGATACATTCTAGCGATGTACCATACATTTTAGGGATGATACCGTACATTCGAGGGATGATACTATACATTCTAGTTATGATACCGTACATTATAGTGATGATAACATACATTGTAGTGATGATACCATTAATTCAAGTGATGATACCATACATTCCAGTTATGATACCGTACATTCTAATGATGATACCATACATTCTAGTGATGGCACCATACATTCTTGGGATATAGCATACATTCTAGTGATGGTACCATACATTCTAGTGATGGTACCATACATTCTAGTGATGATACCATACATTCTAGTTATGATACCGTACATTGTAATGATGATACCATACTTTCTAGTGATGGTACCA
>JAUELC010159614.1:0-11188 GCA_031471745.1 Cryptochiton stelleri
CAGCATTAAAATCTATACAGGGAGGGTTTAAACGATATTGCAAAATGGGCTAGGGAATTGGGATTTCGTTTTCGACAGCAAAATCAGAAGCCGTTTTATTTACAAACAATCTTATTCAATCAACTTTAGTACATACTTTAAATAACTCTCGTAATAAATGTTCAAATTCATTTAAATATCTCGGTATTCATTTTGATAAACGCCTTTCTTGGAAAACACATATTGATTATTTGGTTGGAAAATGTCTCCCTTCTTTAAATCATTTACGTTGTGTCTCATCCACTGCCTGGGAGGCCGATAAAAATGTCTATTAATACTATATCGTGCCTTCCTTCGATCTCGTTAAGATTATGGCGGTGAAGCATTTGAATCTGCCTGTGTTATCACCAAGCAGCGTCTTGACTCGATCCAGTGCCAGGCACTACGTCTGAGCACTGGAGCCATGAAGTCGACTCCAGCCAAGTCAGGTAATGTATGGGGAATTCCCTCTTGGCATGCGTCGTCAAGCTCGTACTGTGCAATTTGCTCTTAAACTTAAATCCTCCGTTAATAATTGTGCAAGTACTGTGTTACAACTTTCTTTTTTTGATAAATTATTTTCATCAGCCAAGCGCATTCCGTTCAGCATATACGTTGTCAGAAATTATGGACTGACTTTTCTCTTAAGTCTGTTAATATTTTGAAGCGGATCACTCCTCAGTTTCCGCCATGGGATTTAATTACACCTTTTATTTCTACTTACCTTGAATTACAAATTAAAAAAATCTGATAATTCTAATTTTATTAAACTTTCTTCTTCTAGACTATATTTCATACAACTGGAAAAATCATTTACACATTTATACTGACGCGTCTATGTGTCCAGATACTGTTCGAACTGGTGTAGTCTACTGTGTCCTACGCTCCTGAAGCAGCGGTTTCTTTGATGTCAAACTAGCTTGTATCACCCGCTGCTAAAAGAAGACCCGTTTGCGGCGGATGACCACCAGAGGGAGCTCTTTTAATTTTCAGATTCTTCACACTAACACTGATTGGTTCCCGACATTACGTCACTATCAACAAGTTGAGAAAAATACACGAGTAGTCCTTAACTAAGTCACACACACTAAAGCTTGGCTTGGCATATAAACAAACGTGGCTCTATAAGATTAAATGCTAAGAACACCCTAACATAAGTCCTGTAAAAGTAATGCTTTTACGTCTTTGTTATCGAAATTGCAGAAGTCTTTTAGGATTGTTTAGAGGACACCTTGAGCTATATCAAAATTTATATTCTTATTCAGAAACAACCAAAAGCAACTACGCAAACTGCATGATTGCATTCATGATTTATGTTGTAGGCCGACTTGTAGAGAATTGATACGGCCGACATGCCTAAACCAGGTGAACCAGCGGATTTATCCAACATGTCTCTGTAGGAGTTTTCTTTATGGTCACAATTACTTGCCTTGAACACTATTTGTTCTTAAGTCAATAACAAGCCCAGTGAGAAAGATATATACGGGTTTGTCCTATAGTTGTAAACTTGAGTGATCGTGTTCATCTAAACACACACTTAAGACATCGCTTTTCATACAATTGTTTTAAATGTTAATTGTGGAACCGTTAACATTTTAAATTTAGCCTTTATTTGAATTTTGAACAAAACAGGGTGTCGAAGTAGAAAATAGTCAAGAGCAGAGGGGGGACATTTGTCGTTGCTTTGTCTATTTAAATGTGATTAAATCCATGTATAGGCTATGTAACATCCAAATATTTAAAGCCGATTTTATTTTAAGTTTTGTTTTATTTTACTTATTAGTTTATTTGTAATATAAGTCTCACTTCTGGAAATATATAGTCGTCGTCAAAAAGCAACAGCACTATCCATTAAATGTGTGTAGATAAAGCTAGTTATTCTTATTATTGAATAGTCAATGCTTTTTATCATCAACTAACATAATGTAATGACAGCATTATTAAAAACAAACATGGACACATAAATAAGCGTCAAAGGTTACAATCAAGGACTAAACTATGATTTGATGAGGAAACAGTTCCAATTATGTACAATTCAGCATAGTTCTATGGTGCATTGTACGTTTGTACTAATCAAATCACTTTCGCCGGTTTGTTTATATAGGCCTACCTCGCTTAGCTTTTGGTGTGACCTATACTTCGTTTACCGTTTATGGATGTCGCGGCCCTTCAATGACATCTTTTTTTATTTTCCATTAGGTTTACATTGGTTTTTTTTTTATCGCGTGTTCAGTTCCATATTTGAAACAACCTACTCCAGGGACTGTGTACTCGTGTATATCACACAAACAAATGCAGCCAAACACGCCGCTGTAAAACATAAACTGATTGGCCGTTGACATCTATAGTAAAGCAGAGTTCCCTCTGGTGGTCATCTCCCTAGAACACGTCTTCCTTTAGCAGCGGTTGATACAAGCTGGCCTGTACATCACCGCTGCTTTAGGAGCGTAACCCGATAGCAGGCGTTTACATATAATTAGAAAAAAGTCGTACTGGAATAATGTAGAAAAACAACTATTTTATATTTGATTCCTAGTTTTTGTAGAAATAATTTCCCGTTTCCCGACTTCACGCCAATAAGAATTTCATTAATGACACCAGGTCTTTTCTTCGTAATAATATTTATTTTTCAAACAGCAAGCAATCTTATAACGTCAGTTTCGGTGACAACATTGTAAAACATATCTGTCATTATTTGTGATAACCAGAACTATCCCGCTCATACAGATAATTGACAACCATTAAATTTGTCTTTTTCTGCTTTTAGTTGAAGAAAACACGGAAATCAAATGACACATTACTGAGGTTCTCTGAGTTTAACTCCTTAAAAAATGAACTGATTAAATTGTTACAATTGAAAACATTTGCTTAATTTGTTGTTTGTCATTTTTCAATCCCATCGCCGTTTCCTTAGGACTTTTAGACACTGTAGCCTTTGCGCTAATCATGTTTTTCATAGAATTATTTGACAAGCAAATCTTTCTTGTCTGAAAGTGAAAACGGTTACCGAAGTAACACAATACATGTATCAGTAGTTGCTCACAAGTTTGGGTGACGCTCCAAGTGACATGTTCCAGCTACTTGTCATTGAAACCCGGTCATCTATTGCGCCGGTCAGTGAAGGAGCGACAAAAGCGTGATGTACAACTCCGTGAACATGTGATAACGCTGGTTAAGTATCTCGATAAATAATCCATGACATAAATTATGTGGTTGGTGACTTACAGGTTCTTCCAGAGCAAATCAATCTGGTGTCTAAACAGGTAGACCAGTCCACACAGCGATTTAATGATTGATTGATTGATTGATTGGTGTTTAACGCGGTGCTTACGGGTATTTCACTTACACTTCGAAAGTGAACTCCAACAGTAAATAGCCACACTAACACAACAATAAAATGTTAATTGTTTTAGTCTGTTAGAAAATAATGTTCCTCCAGTGCTACGGAAAAACAGCATGATTTGACTCGAAGCATGCTGCCCTTAGCCAGGGGCCCACAGCTGAGCGAAGGTAAATAAGGCGAAATTACAGGTGCTTCAGATTCCAGGGTCTCGCCATGGGTCACAACCTAGCTGAGGGCGGTAGCTAACTGCAACTTCGCATGTGAACTCTACATACCGTACACAAATCTGTCGACGTCTGTCAAGAACACAATGTGTAGTTATTGCAGTGGGTCCGCAGCTAGTTACAACTATGCGAGTGAGTTATTGTTTCAAGAAATCTAAACGTTTAAACAAGTCCAGATGATAGGTAGATGACGAAAATAGAAGTGTCAGTTGAACAGCTTCATTACGCATGCATGCTAATAGACATAGATGAATTGTCCTGGAGTTTTTACACAGTAGAATTAAATGTTTGTGGGACATAAATATTGATACTCCAGATATTATTTACAATAATGTGCCTTCGTCTGCTCTCAGAGACAACAAGACAGAAACCCTGTCTATGGAAGGTAGTATTCGCTTAAAGGCTGCTCTGCGACATTCTTGGTATATACCATCTCGTTATTCAACATATGTCCTGCTGACTCTACGGTTCTCAATCTGCAGGAAGTCCACTTAAACAAACCACCATTTTAACTTTAAATCTCCTCGTCAGTTTTATCAGAATTATGAGTTGTCAACACGCTAGACAACCGCTATGACAGTATTGTAGTACCCATTGAATATGATTGAAAAATTAGTACAATTTTGTAATATCATCTTCGACGAACTGTGGTTATCCTTTGTTGTGCCTAAAACTATTTTAAAAACTACTGATAAAATACAAGTTGTTAAAAATCACAGCGAAACGAATTCTAGTATAACTCTGTCTTCTTGTGTTACAATCACTACCATCGGCTCACGTTACACATGTATGAGAGAGAAACGAACGACAACTCTTGCGTGGAGAGTGCTTGCGTTAAACTCTCAGATAAACTGTGATGGAATTTTATAAGGCAGAAACCCAAAATTGTCTTAAGGCTTAAACAGACTCTGAAGTGTATTCTTGTGAAACTAAGACATGATCACCAGAGAAAATCAATGTGATGCAGTTTATAAGATCCCATTTTTCGATTGTGACTTGTGACGTTTAGGTCTACTTTACCAACGTGATAATGTTGAAACAGGTCTACCATTACCACTTTCATTTTGTCGAAATTAGTTCTTAAAATTAAAAGTGCGTTTTCTTCTTTATTTATGGTCAGTGCACTATATTAGCATAAATAGGTCAACCTGGGCCCATGAAGACAGTTGACTTATGTTACTGGGCTGGGCTTTCATCCTGAAGTTGACCTCGGATGACCCGTATTAGCTGTGAAGGCCGGTAGTTTTAAAATATGCTGATCATCTCGTCAATTTTTTTACTCACAGATTGGGAAAAGGCTGTAAGCGAAAACCGCCCAAAGGTTTTCGTCCAACGAAAGTTTGGGAGTGAATTATGAGACCAAACGTTAACATTACGGAATAATCAATCTACAATAGAATCTACCCTACTTCCTAAGTCGTAATATCGACTCTTAGATATACCCAGGCCATCTTGTTTAGCACTACTTTCAAATGCTGATCACGTGAAGCGATCATGTGACTTACCAAATCCATTCTCAATAGAGATATCGCCCCTAAGCTAGCTAGTGCGCTAGATAGCGACTCTCACGTGGCATAAATCGGAGCAAAAAGTGCCAGAGTAACAAACTGATATGCTTTCAAATTCCCCCCAAATTTTGGGGGGATGGCTGGTATTTATGCCAGAGCTTGTTCTCGATCTCTGAGAAGGCAAGTATCGCGGGAACAGAATGATGTTAAGTATCACTCACAACCACCCACAGAAATTCCCGCCAGCTGAGAAATGTTTGAATTTGATTGGCTCGCACTCTCGCTATAGCCTGAAATTTTAATGCTTTATTGTTTTCCAGAGGATTACACACAGTCAAGCGACTACTAAAGGTGGTCTCCTTTATAGAACAATTTATACATTTTTGTTGATTACAAAGAAATAGTTTTACAACATTATAGCAGTTGTAAAAGATTAACAGAACTATATATTGTGCACACAGTTTCCTATAGTTCATTGTTGTCTTAAATCTACCAGTTTTATCTATATAGGGCCTATAAATAAAGCCCTATATAAATACAGCATACAAAATGGTCCTATTATCATCTGACAAACCATTACTAGGCCCTATACCCTATACCTGTCAAGTGATCAGGTAATTAATCAATGTAGGCCTACATTGTAAAATGAATATACCTGCATTGGCTTAAGATGTTTACAACCGTGGTGATGAGTGGGCTAATACCTAAATCTCTTCGCAGGGCAGCAAAAGCCGGACAAAATAATAAATAGTGTGTTGGATTCTTGCAACCAAATACTCCCACAAAACATTCATTATTTGGACCAATGTTATATCTAGCCAGCTGAGATTGAATATGACCAATCCTCGTTCGACACGTTTAACAATAACATGTGTATGTACCGATCTGTTTATAATATTGAAGCAATATGTTCAGTGTCTACCGTAAATCAAACTGTCAAACTAATCGTCCATACATATGACATTATGAGATGCAATAAGTCCATTTGGACTTTATAACCGCTATTTCATAATAATTTACTGCTTTATTTTCCAATAACACACAATTGAACACTAAACAATACCATGTGTGGTAAAATAAAATTAAAAAAAACCCAAAAGCAACGTATTCTCAATTCATCAAGTTCCGAACCATTCATCAGGCAGGGCTATTTATGGCGCCCTCTGGCTAAGGGCAGCATGTTCTGATCATAATCATAATCAACACTGGAGGAACATTCATTTTCGAACAGAGCAAAACACTTCACATTTCATGGTTTGTGTTAGCATGGCTGTTTACTGTTGGAGTACACCACCGTGATATAAGTGGAATACCCTTGAGTACGGCGTTAAACACCAATCAATCAATTAAGCTATTCACCACCCTCTCCGTTATTACAAAAACGTCATATGCATTCTGTTCCAGACGAGTTGGATCAGCGACCGGTTTCCAAATTTAATCTGCGTATTTTGAAATTTTGAAGAAAAGTTAATTACTATACGCTTTCGTCTTCACGCTATAAACATGACGCGTACACTAATTATTGTAGTGTATAGAAGCAAGTACAATCAATGCATGATGCTTGGATTGCACGCTCTATTTAATCGAACGCAAGAATAGCCCTGCAGCTACGTGAAGAAAGAAAAACTCTAAGCCGCATTTGTAGTCCTACATTTCACATTTCTGTTTTTTGCTTTGATTTTTTTCTTATTTTATTTCTACTAAAAGAAGGAACTCGTGATATTCGACAACACTTGTGTTTCATCACTGAAGACAGCAGTAAAGAATTTCACAGAATATAAAAGATGAATATGCAATCGGTACTGATAGTTGCTTTTGTACTTGGCCTGTTAAGCTCTTTGTTGGTTGGAACGGACCTGTCGTTTAACGTATATGCCATCTCCATGAAACAGACGTTTAATTTCAGTCAAACGGAAGGTAAGTGATAAATTGCATTGTTTGAACATCAATGAAATACCGTATTTGAAGTGCGTAGATTAAATGAACATATTGATGTTTTGTAATGGTTTGCTGCTAGTTATATCGACTGTGGTTTCCTTCACGCATTGGGCTGCCCGCCGCCATATTAAACATACAAACATTAAATTGTTATTTGCAAGCGATCCTCTGGCTAAGAGCAACATGTTCCGAGCATAATCATGCTGTTTTTACTCAGCACTGGAGGAACATTAATTTTCCGACAGAGCAAAATACTTCACATTTTATGGTTTGTGCTAGTGTGGCTATTTACCGTTGGAGTACGCCGCCGTCCATCTTCGAGGCAAGGATGATATCCCCATAAACTCTGTATCAGGCCTTGCCACGCTTACTGCCTGTCTGCGGCCAAACAGAGATCAAAGTGGAAAAGACATGTTGGATAGACCAATCAAATAAATGTACCACTTTTCAAACAGTGTATCGCCTCTGCCGGAATATCACAATAAACAGCAGAGAAAGACGTCCTCCTTTTTTACCAATGGCTCAAATTATTCTTAATCTTGATTGTCTGTTAGAGCGGTGATATTAAATGTTCGCCTTACTTCGTTAAATAAAAGTTTAATGTCTTTAACACTTCGGGCTATACGCAGAGGGGTATATGGCACCACGGCCAGGTGCGAGTATGTATTGCCGATCAGCTAGAAGGGGTTATTGCATCCTTGTTTAACCAGAAATATGACACAAGCTTGACAAAGTTGGTTAGAGAGTTTCACGTCCAGACTCACCTTGTCTCGAGAAGATGACCGCCGTCATATAAGTAAATCACCTTGAGTACAGCGTTAAACACATATCAAACAGTCAATAAATTTATTTGCAAGTGTACTTTCAATAAATAGCGAGGGCTGCAATGTGTATAGATCTGAAAATCGTATATCGAGTCGTTTTGATCCTTGGCTATGTTGCCAAAATGGATTCTAGAACCCAACAACTTGTGAATTGGATTCCGGTGGTGTATAAATTAACTACATTGCCATATACAATGTAACATGAAATTGACAATCAATGCCATATTGAATTGTTTCGTGCTTTAATAAATCCAGTCCACATATACTATATATACGATGTTTCTGGTGAAAACCAACTCAGTAGTATTTAAATTAATTTCCATGCAACGATTCACACGGATACGTCCAGTGTTCAGCCTTTTGATAATTTTGCTTAGAGTCGTTGTGGTCATAAATACCTGAATCATAAAGACATTGTATTGTATTTATTCCAGAATTCAACAGGCACAAAGGCACACTTACATATCTGATAACAAGTCATACATATATAATTACAGTTATGAGTTAATAACAGCTATGAAATAGATAGAGTAAAACAATTAATACAGTCATTCACAACATATAGAATATGTACATAAACGTATCAAATTTACAAAGCAAGCTAAATATTTATCAATCATTGCACTTATATGAATAAAAATATTGACAGATTAATTTAAAACGGCACAGATTTCCACTTACTCTTGAAATAATTGCTAAAAATGTATGTCAGACGTTTTGGATAAGTTATTAAAAAAGCGATATTAATCTTTTAACAAAACTATGCTTTCTCATACATTTAAGCGACATTTTGATAGCATAAAACATCTGCGGGACGAAGCCGCCTTATCGGGCAATTATAATACATTATTGATTATCATGACATTTGTAAAGAACTGTATACTACTTTGCTGCCATAATATGTGTTTTTTATGTAATGGATGAATCACGAATTAGCGAACAACACAGAAAAGCGGTTGTAATACGAAACGCACAATCTAAAGATTATCTAGCTGATTTAAACACAGTTCTGCTTTAAAGTACTTTAATTATTGACTTTGAATCGCAGCAAGTTTGAATGTATTGTGAATATTATAGTTTAAACTAAATGTAGCACAACGCTTTCATTGAAAATCCGCTGACTAGTCTGAGTTTATATCCATATTTGTCCCGATCATCAGCAAGAGAAATATCGGGCAATTGTGTCCACATAAAAGCGGAGAAAACTTTTAAACAAAAATAGTGTAAAATGATGCATTGTATCAAGCAGTTATGCAAATCATGCCCTTTGTTTAATGACCAGTTTCCTTATCCTACGAGAGCTAAATTGGTAATTTAATTGCAGAGTAAACGTTTTTGCCACCTTGTCTGCATGTATCTCCAAAACATTACCTATTATTCAATAAACCTTCACCAAATCCTTAAGACAAAAATGTTTGTAAATTTTTTAAGCGACAAACTATTCGATTGTTGCAATTTTCATAGATATTTACTGAATAATGGTAAAGTTCAAAGAGGTACTACCTATAGGGCATTAAAACCCCACCATACAATTCAATGACCAATACGGCTTTAACAAGAGAATGCACGCTTTCCACACATACACAGTATATCTTATTTTGAAACTACACTGTGTGGTCTATCTACTCAGAATCCCTTTGTTTTATCAGTGTTTTCTTATCTTTAAGGTTAAATAGGTTATGCTGGTGATTTGGCGTCAAGTGGTCAAACTGACAATAGTCAATGTTTGAAAAAGATATTCATTTATCTATAAACTCAGAAGTTGTTTAATACATTAGTAGTTTAATTAGATATTAAACAACCAACTTATAAATTCCATCGTAAATAAGTTACTTGACGTGTTAATATGGCAGCGGATCTTATCTATGCAAATCGAAACCACTGAAACGGAGCCTTCATAATTAAAATTAAGAGTACACGTTACAGATAAACCTTTTTACTGTCGGTACAAGCACGATAACATTAACCAGAGGGTAATCATGCCAGCAATCATAAAAAATACATCCTTGGAAATGTAGGCCAATATATATATATATATATATAGACCTATTATAGCCTACAAAAATAATAAAAATGTTAAAGATTTAATAATTAAGGCCGAACTCCCCTCTCCTTTAGATAACTCATAATTCTTATTATCTTAAGTTGATAGACTTTTGCGTACATTCCCGTGTTATGTAATATACACTATATCCTGTAAATAACTACATTTGAATAGTTATAACCTTCCCTCGAGATGTATATAGGTTACTCATAACAACTCGAGATTAAGATCCATTGAAAAAAAATTGTCTCTGAGAGTTTATCTAGAACATGAGATGACTTATCAATTTCTTTTACTCATCATCATCCCTGTGCCAGTGTGATTATCTTTAGAAATATATATATCGATTTTTTATTTATCGTCATCCTTGTGTCAGTGCGATTATCTTTATGAATATATAAATTTTGTTTACACAATTATCTTAAAAGTTAATTATATGTGTTATTTTTGTTTTATAAACACGATATATAATTTACAAAATATAAAGATTTGTGCTGAAAAAATTTAGATATATCTTTTATATATGGAAAGAAAAAAATATGCTTGCCTCCATATAAAACATACAAAAACAAGACAGTTTTTACTTAGTGTCTTAATACCCTGTCCGATAGGTGTCACGTGTTTAATGGAATTTGTGAGATCATGGGATGATTTATCGGCTTTTTATTCATGTACCCTGGGTCAGTGTGATTAATCTTTAGAAATATAAAACTATATTCATCACAGCCAATGCATACACTAAATTACCCAATTGTTAAATTATAATAACACGTCTACATTAAACGATTAAAGGATACATAAAACACATTTACAGACGGGCCCATCTCATGATTGTAGCAGTGATCTGATTCTCTAGAATCTATACTTATTCGTAAATGTGTAAGTAGACAATTCGGTAGCTTGTATTGTTTTACAAAAAAGGTGTAAAAACTACTTTGGTCGAAACTTTTGGTTTAAAAAAGGGAACATTAATTGTTTTCCCCAAACTTCTTGAACACGAAGCGTTTGTATTAAAACTTATAAAATCTTGTAGGTATAAAGGATATATATCATTCATAATAATATACATTTGCTACGCCATTTATGTAAACTGTGAGTTAAACATGTGAAATTGCAATTTCTAATAAGCATATTTCAAAAACGAAAAAAAAAAATCTAAAAAAAAATCTGAGTTACCGTTTTTAGTTACATGTGTTGAGATGACGTGTGCTAGAAATCATAATTTCATAATTGTACGCATAATAATACCCAAGGAGTAGGGATATTGTAAGGAGTACGGTACTGCGAAA
>JAUELC010159725.1:0-11187 GCA_031471745.1 Cryptochiton stelleri
CTGGCGCTCCAGTTAGCTTAGGCGCTACATCTGAGTTCAGAATGTGATATAGACCCCCATTGTTCTAAATCGCCTATCTTCGGTAATTTCCGTCCTCTTCGATTAATAGCTTTACTGTATTGAATGGCAATTTATAAAGCCAATAGCGCCATATTTGGGACTAGAGGCAAAACTTGCATCCCATGGAAATAAACGTATTCTATATGACATCAGGTACATACACCACCAATAAAATCAACATAGAGCTGGTAACAGCAGAGTAAATAGAAAAATAAAATATAACTATTTATCATAGAATTAGGTCGAATGGATCAATTACAACTAGAGAATCAAGCCACGTGAAGAGTTGACATGGCGTCATAGGTCGACTAATCAGGTCAAGGGACTCTTTGGAGTCCACTTACTCATTCAAAATGCCAAGTCATTACATACAAGGTCAATAACCACAGTGAATCAAGTTGGCCGTTTTATACAAATGATATATACGAGAGTCGTTATCTAACTCTTCAGCTAGTTTAGGGGCGACATCTCTGTTGATAATGTGATATGAGACTGTCTGACAACAAACGGAAATTGTGATATTGGCTTTCAGACGAGTTTTATTATTTGTTATACAAACTATTACCACATCAAAAAGTTTTAATTGGTTACGAATGTCTGTGACGTACGACTGGCTGAAAACAATCGGATATTACAATATTAGATTACAGTAGCAATCAACAAGAAAGTAGGATATATAACAAATAGCAAAAAACAACAATAATGCTGTCAAATGTTCTACGGAAGCCGGTTAGTGACCCTGATGAGTAAAATGTTAAGCAAACATATCTGAGGCCATATTGTAATTACAATATAGCTATCTCGTAATAATGATATCAGTAACTGTTTTTTTTTAGTAATGGTAGTTACGAGAATTCAGTCGACGTCGGAGCGGGTCACAAAGTCGAGGGGCCCTCTATCACTGCAAAATAAGCGAGGGTCCAGGGGTCGCCTAGACTCCGAAAGTTCCGAGAACTGTGCACTGTATCAGGCAAGTTCTGGTCAATTTTGGGGTGTAACATTAAGCTGCCAGGTTATTAGCAATTTATTATTTTTAATTATTATGTTTGTTCCCTATATATATTCTCAAAAGTATATATCCGTGCCCCAGTTCCTTTAAATGTGGACTCACCTTGTCACGCTTGTACCATATTTCTGGTCAAACTAGGGAGGAGATAACTCTTCTACCCGAAGTGATCGAGGTCGAGGGCTAGGCATGTATCCCTCTGCATATATACACCCAGCACAGTGGTAGACGTGAAACTGTTATTTAACGAAGTACGGTTACTTCACTTAGATGACGGCGATGTCAGTTTTAGTGGTGGAGAAATCCGAGTTGGTTTGTTTGGTTCGTCTTGATTGGGATTTTTAGCCGTAGGCCTACCTAAAGTTATTTCAGTTATATGACGGCGGTGCCCGTTTAGCAGTGGAGGAAAACAACCGGACTCCTGCGAGTCCCTGGCAACTTTCCCACATCAGATGTTTTCGAGCGTACCCAGTGCGGAATCGAACTCATGAACCACCTTGTTGAGAGGATCTTGGGTATGCGATGTAGTCACGCGAGCGGCGTTACCAGAAAAAATCCCGCACATATCACAAAACAGTATTTTAATTCTTAATGGGGTAGAACACTTAAGAAACGAAGATAAACATTGAATTGAGCGCGGATTGTTTTATCTTTTAATGTTAATTTGGTATTTTTGCGATTTTTATAACGATTTTAACTTGTAAGTGAAAGTCAGCCAGTCCATTGAAGCGCGAAAAGACTGAGTCAGCTTGAAAGATGAACCTATAAACGACAATCTGTTTTGAAAAATACCCCCTTGCGCAGAATTTGAATGCCTCAACAGCACAGACAAGAACATGCGTGTTGTTATCGCACGTAATAGTGAAAACTATGTCTATGAATACATTTCTCACCTTTTATACTGAAGAGCTCTTTGGTGTCTCGTCAGCAAAATGGCGGCCCTGTCGAATATGTTCGAACGTAACGTTTTTTCGAATTTGTTATTTTATCGTAATATACAGAAAACTACCACACACAGTAAAATACTCACAAATACCCAGTAATACATCAAGCACACACTTGTTACTATTGTTTCCTACCCCTTTTATTTGACAAGGTCATGGCAACTAAATCTCAACACAGTTGCCCCACGCCTTGTCGTTAAATATCGCGGGGTATCAGTATATATCGCGTGTCTTACAAGTGTATCAGCTTTGACAGATAACACATTGAGACGGAAAATGACTAGAGTTAAAAGCGATATTAAAAACCACAAATCCTCCATGAGTACATAAAACCGCAACATAAAAAATAATTACTATCGCAGATGACCAGGTGATATCGATAAATCTCGCTGAGCTATTCGACAAAGGCGAACCAACCAGTAGAACAAAATAATTTGTCTTTACTGCGGATGATAAAAATTGATATATTTTGGAACTAAAGAGCTTGTAAACTCAATATTAAAAATAATTACTACCACAAAAAGCATCTGCGGTAACTTCCGTTCCATTCAATTTACTGCTTTTGTGAATTGAATGGCCATTTCATTAAAGGGCATTTGCGCCATATTTGGCGCTGCAGGCAAAACAAGTGCATCACACCTCAAGTGCATACCACACCAATAAAAATAGAGCAGGTAACAGCAGAGAAAATAGAGACATAAAATAGAACTATTTAGTCTGGCGTTATCTCACACCAACTGGAGTATCACGTCAAGTGAAGCGGTGGATGACAAGGTAGCGCAATGATATGGTATAACAACACCAATATGTTATTTATGGTTGCCACGGTAAAACGAAATTCCGAAGAGAAAAACAAAACATTTTTTGACGCTATCCACTATGGAACGTTATCAAGAGAGAGGAAAAACGATCGAAATGTCCCAAAGATGTAGTCTAGACTTCGTTTCCCTTATACATAACCCCAGTACGCCGTCTGGTGAGCTCCAACGTGAAACTGATCTTTGCGACGACATCAGAATTGCCCCGGGAACAAGGCCGCAGATTTGAAATTCAAATATAAATGTATTCTATATATATAACAGATTACAAATATAAAACACAAATTTATAACCATAATAAAAAAAAACGAACACATGCAGAGGTTAGATATATGTTCACTTATTTGAAATAGTATACTATAATTTGAATACCGTGTTTTGTCCTATAGTTGACATAGTTTTGAAAAGTGTATTAATATAGTTCGTTTTGTCTTGTATCTTTATAGATACAATGTGAAGCAAATTAAAGTTGTTAAAGTTTATTTCGACGTGTCATTTGAAATATAAATTTGTCTACTCACAATTCAACCAAAGTAGGCCTATAGCTAAATATGTTTGAACAGAATTTGTCGACTTGGTGTAAATCATAACTCCCCATAAGTGTAGTTCGTTCTTTAATGATTGACGTACACCAAAAAGACATTGTTCAACAGGAGTTTCTGCGTTTATATGTCTACCAGTTTCTTTAAACAAAATATGGTGATGCTAAAACTGACATCGAAACAAACTATAACCTGTCTGCTTACGGGCTATTGATATGGTCTTGTTAACATGAGAAAGAAGTAGTCCGGCGATGACATATACTATAGTTGATCAGGTCAAGGGTTAGCAGCCTCGCTTTGGCCTTCACTTTCTTATTCAAAATGCCTAGTCATTACGTACAAGGTCTTTCACCGTGTGTGGATCAATGGACCGTTTTATACAAATGCGCAAAATACAGAAAAATCTAGTTGAGTCGCGCTGTACTCTCGCTGAAACAAGTTAGAAAAGATCATTTGTATTTACGGCGGAGATGGTATATGGTATACCTTGTCGAATTGTGTAGCTTGTTAGCCCTTAAGAAAAACACTCAAAGGAGGATCTTAATAAATCCATACTGCTTTGTTTATAAATAAATATAAATGTAACTTTTAATAATTTAATTGCTTTGCTTTCGTATGGCATCTAGATTTGCCGTATATATGCATTATGGCAATAGTATATTTTAAAGATGATAACGTCACGCAATAAATCCATCGTACTTTGCTTCTAAATAAATAAACATTGTTTAAATATCACAACCAGCACATAATTCAAATAAGAAAATCCAAACTGACGCAAATGAATTATCACAATGAATCAATAATTAAAACAAATCAATATAAAGCTTTGGTTTAACATTATCTGCCCAAATCCTTCACACTAAGCGACGACAGGTTTTCTCAAGATACCATGCCACATTTATAAAACAAGAATAAAGATATACTGCATAGGTATTTGAAATTTACTGATTGCTATTTTGTACCTCTCCGAAGGTCGTGGGTTCGATGTCCGCACTGGTCTCCACCTGCACATTTTGGTGATTTTTCTGAACAGCTAAGAAAAGGTTATCCCAAAATAACGAAAATACTGTTAATGGAAACTTTCTAAACGATTGTTTGTTTGACTGGTGTTTGACGCCGCGCAGTGTATTTCACTTATATATGACGGTTGTGACCTCCAAAATTAAACAGTACCACGTTCACAACCAACATATGAAGTGTTTTCCTGTTTTGGAAAGTTGAGGTTCCTCTAAAGCTAAGCAGAGACAGCATGAATGTAACCTAGAAACATACTCACAAACTTATAAATACTTAAAAATGCATATGATGCGTGAACTCACCATGCCAAGCGGTACCTCTACTAGGGTGGGTTTTCCATTCCTCATATCT
The DNA here is from genome assembly GCA_031471745.1 of Cryptochiton stelleri. Taxonomy (NCBI): domain Eukaryota; kingdom Metazoa; phylum Mollusca; class Polyplacophora; order Chitonida; family Mopaliidae; genus Cryptochiton; species Cryptochiton stelleri. Next base: position 4,739 of record JAUELC010159725.1, read on the forward strand.
TCAGAGATGGGTATTTCAATACTGTTCCTTGTCACATTTGTTAAATTCAGAGAAACCTGCTCACTGGATCTAGGCATTTCACTATATTTTGGTTTCACATTAGATATTTCCTCAGAGACATTTATATCCATATTGCTTGGTTTCTCTTTCGTTATAACCTCAACTATTTCTACCTCAACACTGTTTCGTTTCAGTTTGGTCAAATCCTCCGATGCCAGCATATCAACGCTGGCCGCTTTAGAATCCGCCATGTCCTCAAAAGTCAAAATTTATATAGTTTTGGTTTCGGTATTTATACATCTTTTGGTTTTAAATCCGTCATATCATCAGACGTCGAAATGTTTACACTTTTTTGGTTCCACCATATCCCCTGGATTCTGTATTTTTATACTTTTTGTTTCAAATCCCTCGTGCCCTCATTGGTCTATATTTATTAATAAACTTTTTGGTTTCGAATTCGCTATATCCTCAAAAGTCAGTATTTATACTCTTTTTGATTTCACCATGTCCCAAGAAATCTGTATCAATATACATTTGGTTTTTGAATTCGAAATATCCTCAATAGTCGTCATATATATAGTTTTTGATTCCGAATCCGTCATGTCCTGAGAAGTGGATATTTAGAAACTGTTTGGTTTCCAATCCACCATCCCCTTAAATAAGTCGGTATTTATACACTTCTTGGTTTCAAATTTGCAATATCCTCAGAAGTAGACAATAATATACTTCTTGGTTTCGAATTCGTCATGTCGTCAAAAGTAGATATTTTTAAATATGTTTAAAATATTCATAAATATTTTGTTCGAAATCCACCATGGCCTCAGTATGAGATATTGATATACTTTTGGTTTCGAATCTGCCTTGTCATCACAAGTATATATTAATATACATTTTGGTTTCAAATCTGTCGGCTCTTCAGATGTGGGTATGTCGTTGAGTTTCCCATCCGCTAAGCTCTCGCCAGTGTTTTAAAACCACGTGGTTCCCATGCGCAATGTACATAAATATTAATATACCGTCAACGTATAATAATTGGTATTTAAATTTATTTTTGCTTCACATGCGTCATCTTCCTATCAAGCTGTCCTATTTGTCCATTCATTGTAAGCCACTGTAAAATAACACATAAGTCTACATATTATATATATTATACAAGAAAGGTAATGCATTAATTAACAAAAGAGTTGTTAACTATATAATTATGTTAAGCGAATATAAATATATTCTAACACGGTATAAAGGCTATTTTTGTAACAGAGTAATACTACGCAGCTTTGACATAATGTTTTAAAAATCTTCTAAATTGTTATAGATTTGTTAACTACATTATGATTAATCTCAACAGATATTGTAAACTCTGGCGATTTTTTGCTTTGTATTTGTTCGGTTTAACAACCTCGTTTAGATACCATATTTAAAATAGATTATCATATAATCATAGATTCTAATAAAATAGTAAATATAAAACATAAATAAATATTCTGTCTCTCCTGTAAGGCTACTCCTCCGCTAAAACATACAAAGGGATGCAAAGTGATTTAATATTTCGGTTGATTTTCAATAGGAGTTTCTCTCGGCTGAAGCATGTGGTTCATAAAAAATTTGGTTGGGAGCAAGGATGACTATTTAGGGGTGGGGGACAACTGCACATTTCAATATTTTGTCTGCAGTTGTAACAGACTGACGGATTCCTAGTTATTTTATTTTTAGCAGATCAATTTTTTGTGAACATTCATGTACCGGTACTCTTAATATAATGGCATTTGAATGAGGCTTCCATACAGAGAACTCAGCAGGAGTTTGCTGGTAATCGAATAAATCAATATCATCTTCAGCTATTAATTAAGTCATAACATCACAGACATATTCTACTCTTTTATATCTAAAAATGTATTATTCCATTGCTTGGTGTTTGACACCTCATTTCACTTGTACAAACGACTACAGTTGTACTTTGCATTTTAATTGTTTGATAGAAACCCAGAAGAAACCGCATAAAAACTACTTGTTTAAATGTATATTTAAATAGCCTATTATAAACATACGTATGTTATCACCTTCTCTCAAGATATAAAGACATTACCCCTAACAACTCAAGAATATTGTTTTTTTATAAATCGACATCCCTATGCCAGTGTGAGAAATATACATCTTAAAGTTTCAGGACAGTTAAAATCAAATAAAATGAAACTTGAAATTACATTGAAATTTAAGATACAATAAGAGAGGCAGGTTGACTTTTAAATCAACATACACTTTAGTTTGAAAGGAAACTGAACATTCACTTCAATGAAGACTAAATTTAATCAAAATAATAGTACAGTGAATTAAAGCCTATCAAAATCTTACCTGTCTGTTCATCGTCTACAGCCTGGGCACTGATAAGGCCCCCTGTAGAATTCACGGAAGCTGATTCTTCATTCATTGAGCTATTTTTCTTACTGTCCTGCAGAGCATCACTACCTGTAATCACTAGAACAGGTGTGCTTTTACATCCTGTGTCTTTATCAGGATCTTGGTTACCTGTTGCTTTATTATCCTCAGCACCTGGCAAGAGTGCAGGATCAGAAACACTTAATATACTTTCCTCAACATACAGGTAAATTCCCAAAGTCCGTTGCCCCCCTTTAGGGCTTTCTGAAAAGACTTCTCTGATAATCTTTTTAACAGTGTAACACGTTTTCTGACGTGGTGTGACAAGTCCTAATTTTTCAAAAGCCTCAATTAAAGCGGCATACACATCTGCATTGGGATCAGTGTCGGCTATCTGTCTCGAGGTGTTTCCTATGGGGGCGTTAGTCAGGTTGGCAAAGATTGGCTGTGAATGGGTCACCGTGGAAACAGGCGTTTGGGCGACAGTAGATGTTGACAGAGCACGTTTTCCCAAAATCCCACCATCCTCAGATGATTGAACCTCTCTAGTCTTAGAGGTAATAATGAGGCAATAAATCACCGTGGTTTTGTAGAATGCTAACAAATCCAGCTTTTCTCTCCACATTTCTTTCCCACTGTCGACAATCAATCTGAAATAACAGACCAAGAGCGGAATAAAAACATGACCGCTGAGAAATTGCTCATTTTCTTATTGATCAGGGACAAACATTTATCTTCGCGGTAAACAAGTCAGCTGCTTAAATCAATTGACACATCCTATCATGGTGAACAGATTTCCGATCCATCATCACCAACCCTGCTCACTCTCTAGATGTTCAATTAATGGTTTACATAACTGATTCGTGAAACCTCCAAATAAGGATGTCATAACCACAACTGTTTATACATTCTAAAAGGATCACTTTCACAATTACCCTGACAACAGTAATTAGAATGGGAAAATAGAGACTTTGCCATGAGACTTTTTTAGATTGTTCAAGGGGTTATTCTCTTATTCAATAGTTTATTTGATTGGGGTTTCCTGCAGTACTTAAGGTTATTTCACTCGTGTGTGTGCGCCAGCCCAGTGGGTGAAGAAAACCACCCTCAATGTCAATGGTAACAAACAATGACAATATTAAAGACAAAATTGATTGATTCATTGATTAGTGTTTAACGCCGTACTCAATGGTATTTCACTTATATGACGGCGATGTACTCCAATGTCAGTAAATAGCAACACTAATAAAAAAAACCCCATAAAATGATTTTTCATTTTGATGAAAATTATTGTTCCTCCAGTGCTAAGTAAAGGCAGCATGATTATGCTGGGAACACGCTGCCCTTAGCCAGAGGGCTAAAAGACAAGAAGCAAAACATAAATACATGTAGTTCAGGACATGTTGCAGTATGCGACTGAACCCATGACCCTTGGTTTGTTTGTTTAATTGGGGGTTTACGCTGACTTACGGTTATTTCCTTTATATGACAGCGTGCCAGCCCAATGGGTGAAGGAAACCACCCCGACGCCACTAGCATCAAACAATGACAAGATACAAGACAACCAACAGGATGCTACAACAGATCGGCTTTGAGTTGCCCCTTAACTCTGAGAGCACCAGTGCAACCTGAAACTCCCTCCAACCACCCGCTTTACATGTAGGTGTTCAGCAAAATAACAACAATATTTTACCATGAAATTGTCACAAGAAGATGACAAGAAACAATTTTTACACAATTAAACAGAGGTGAAACATAGCACAGTTATCCATTCCTGTAAACAAATTATTCTCACTGACTAGGAACAAGACAGACTGGCAAATTAGAGTAAATAATAAAATTTGTGACTGGCAAATGATAGATTGTTTTGTTAGGAACTTTATGTTATCTTTCCTTAAGCATTACAATTGTTCTAACTGTCTGCAACAAGCAGGCCCTGTATATATATCGCTCCCTCTATTAGTATTAGTCAATTAGTCAAAAAATAAAGAAACGTTGAAACAGCTAAAGAAAGTAACAAGTGACTACAATTTTGGTGATAACCTGGTGCCCATCATATATGAAGAAATTATTTACTGCCATAGTCTTTTTATTTCTACGTGATGAAAGGAAAGCAAAAATGGCTACTAAACATCTGTAGGCTAAGTGACAAACATTTTGACTAAAAAAAATTCTATTGGGGAGCTGTCCCTCAGAGTCCCGGTCTTGTGTATATCAGATGTACATTCATGTTCAGAATAGTACTACACCTGTATTCAACGTAATTGTCTCTCAACTTTTTATATTGTGCGTAACATGTGTGCAGAGAGAAAATCTCTACTTGTTAGAGAATCAGGCTTGCAATGGTAGTGTTGGACTTGTCTGCTAAAGGGTCTGGGTTAAAATCCCGGAGGAGGCATGTAGTTTATTCTCTCTACATTAATAAAATATCCAACTAAACTATCCACCTTTTTATATATTAAATATATTGGCACTTGTATGTTACTTTTATATACACATTACGCCTGTGTTTCATCTATACATTACGCCTGTGTTTCATCCATACATTACCCGTGTTTCATCTATACATTACGCCTGTGTTTCATCCATACATTACCCGTGTTTCATCCATACATTACGCCTGGGATCCCTTTGTTTCGTTCTCATTTATAGCACATATAAATCTACAGATAAAAGCTAGAGCAGAGTTCTGTATTGTTATTATGGTAGTCTATCATACATGTAGCCTTAAGTAACAGATAAAAGCCTGTCAGTGAATTTGTAAATGTCACAGGTGTGCTGTGCAGAAAATCTCGTTCAGAACTTTGAAGTGGTGATTTTCCTGTAACTGGCCTGATATCAGTGTTACAGACACATACACTGATCAATATATTAATTACTTTATCAGGCATACCTGTAAAATAATGCTTACACTCTATAAATGTGATTTTTATTCGACATTTCAACACAGAAATATTCTTTATTACTCTCATGTTAATAGGAGGTCTTATTCAGCTAATACTTTAAACATACAAAATTATCAATCAATATAACAAACAAGCTTTCTCAATCACTATTCTCAAATGTATTAGAAAAAAATGCATGGTAACACATGTATTGAATGTTTGCCTCAGCAAAGACTGGCTTGATGTGACGTCAAAGACTAGTTTGGTGTGATGTTAAAGACTGGTTTGGTGTCATGTTAAAGACTGGTTTGATATGATGTCAGAGACTGGATTGGTGTGATGTCAGAGACTGGTTTGGTGTGATGTTAAAGGCTGGTTTGGTGCAATGCCAAAGACTGGTTTGGTGTGATGTCAAAGACTGGTTTGATGTGACATCAAAGACTGGTTTTATGTGATGTTATAGACGGTTTGGTGTGATGTTAAAGATTGGTTTGGTGTGATGTTAAAGACTGGTTTGGTGAGATGTCAAAGACTGGATTGATGAGGTGTCAATGACTGGTTTGATCAGATGTCAAAGACTGGTTTGGTGTGATCTCAAAGACTGGTATGGTGTGATGTCAAAGACGGATTTGGTGTGACATCCAGACTGGTTTGATTTGTTGTCAAAGACTGGCTTGGTGTGATGTCAAAGACTGGTTTGGTGTGATGTCATAGATTGGTTTGGTGTGATGTCAATGACGGGTTTGGTGTGACATCCAGACTGGTTTGATTTGTTGTCAAAGATTGGTTTGGTGTGATGTTAAAGACTGGTTTGGAGTGATGTCAAAGACGGGTTTGGTGCAATGTCAAAGATGGGTTTAGTGAAATGTCAATGACTGGTTTGGTGTGATGTTATAGACTGGTTTGGTGCGAAGTCAAAGGCTGGTTTGGTGTGATTTCAAAGACTGATTTGATGTGACGTCAAAGACTGGTTTGATGTGATGTTAAAGACTGGTTTGATGAGATGTCAAAGACTGGTTTGCATAGGTGTGACATCAAAGATTGGTTTGGTGAGATGATAAAGACTGGTTTGATGAGATGTCAAAGACTGATTTGGTGTGATTTCAAAGACTGGTTTGATGTGACGTCAAAGACTGGTTTGATGTGATGTTAAAGACTGGTTTGATGAGATGTCAAAGACTGGTTTGCATA
>JAUELC010159836.1:0-11186 GCA_031471745.1 Cryptochiton stelleri
AGATTGGACAGAAAATTGACACACCCTCAATTAAATTTCTGACTGAGTTTGCAGGGTTTATTTTTGAAACTTTCACTTAGTCTATAAATCTGGGGGTGGAATTAACCGAAAGCTGCTAACTTTTACTTCTCGAGAGAAATGTCTATAACTCGTGTGATTCTGTATTAACGCAAAATACTTAATTTTAAGAATTATAAAATATGATCAGCCAGACAACTCTGACAGGTCTGGCGCCATCTGTCTGGACAAATACGCAGACAGAGGTGTAATTTTGCAAATGGGAAGCAAAAATAGTCGAAATATTGCAATTTATATATGTTTTTATTTCACAAGAATAGTTAATCAGATTGTCCAATGCACAAGCTGTTTGAATATATATGGGATTAAAATTAAAGTTTATACCCAAATATATGGTATATATAGCCGGCCTCTTTAAAGCTAAATGAGATTCTGTGTCCATTTAACTAACATCAAAGTAAACTCGCCACCATCCACCATGCAGAGAGCGGATTAAAATATAACTGAATATCGTCGACTGCACAAGATGGTGACATCAAATACCGAACTAATTTGAATATAGTTATTTGAGCAAGAACATGAATGAATATACGTACATGAATGTTATACTTTTATTGATATAGTTGACAATTTTCAAAATACATCAATTGCTGTTAATTGAAAAGACCATATGTATCGCATGTTTGTGCAAATATATCAGTTTAAAGTAAATGAAATAGAATGTTATTTTTATAGCGTTAGATATTGGTTTACTGCGGATTATCAGTCATTTTTGTTGTTAAGTTTTCTGAAAGATGACATTTGGGTCCATGTTATAGAATATTGAAACTCTTCAAATTGAATCTTTGGTAGTCTCTATATAGGATAAATCATACATCTTAATGAAGAATTTCCGCGGAGAAAAGTAAAGAGTTCATCTTCTTCCATCCTTCCGTGTTCATTCTGAGTCCGGAACAAATTTTACTACAGTTGCTGCCATCAAAGGTCTGAGTTTTCAACATGTTTCTCAGCCTGTCTTTGTCAATGAGATTCACCATACCGGCTACCAGGTTATAGTCCTTGGTCTCTATGGCATACATCAATGGAGTCTTACCACTCTTCTTGTCCTGAAATAAATAAGTATAACGGTTCAGACAAAGGAATCGTGCCCAAGCAAGTTAATTTTATTAAAGCACAACTGTTAATATTGTATTCACCTCAGAAGAAATATGCCTCCGACACTGGTGTAGGACTCAGGAGTTTGGTTTGCCAAAGCTGTGTGCTATGACATTCAATTTAAGGTTAGATGATGTCATACAATATTGAGGGCAGAAACCTATCCACAATCAGAGGCTGTCTGAGCTAAAATATCAAGTTAAACATATCCTCTGGGTCCCCAGCAACCAAAAGAGAAAAAATCAAGTAGAGAAGCTCTTAGTTTTGATGTCTATTTTGATCCTGTCAAGTTTCATTCGATTTCCCAGGTGATTTAAACTGTGTCTTCACCATCTTTATATGCGATTTCAACTAAAGTACTATATTGTGGTTACCTGTACATTAGGGTCTGCACCAGCCCTGATCAGCAGCTCCACAGTTGGTATACTGTTAATCTCCTGACCACCTCGAGATTTATGGTGTTCTTCTATCGCACAATGAAGAGCTGTCAACCCTGGAATTCATTTAATATACAATAAAGTTACTTTTCCGGAGAAGTTATTAAATAACACTTATTGCACCATTTAATTGACAATGGCACCATTTAATTGACCATGGCACCATTTAATTGACCATGGCACCATTTAATTGATACAAAGCAGCTATATTATATCCTTATTATACTTTTTTTACTTACCAACATTTATTTTTATGTATTTACTTACTTATTTATTAATGTTAATTATATTTAGATATTAATATATTTATCTTAATTATATCATTTATTTATGTTTTGAGAAGATTACTCACCTTCTGAGTTCGCCAGATTGAGAGCTATATCTTGGGCCTTGAGTAATTCCTGTAGTGTTGATAAGAAGAGATGACCCCCCTGAGCAGCACAGTGTATAGCTGCCTTTACTTCCTTTCTCAAGCCATTGTAATACTTACACTACAAAGAGAAAATACAAAGGGAACATTACGATATGTTTCTTTCCAGCCACCGGCAACAAACAATGACAGACAAGAGTTCCAAGACTCAAATGGAGGAAAAGGAGTTAAAAAACAGCATGAGCAAGTTCACAATTCAAGATGCCACAACAAAAACATGTTCATGTTCCCACTCAGTAAAATGCTTTGGATAGGCCTGAACAGCAGCTTCAAGTCATCACCTCATAATTAAATTGCTACTTATTTTTGCACTAATAAATTCAAGATGTTGTCTTAGAAGTACTTTAGAAAATAGATTCTGCACGCAAAATTATAAAATGTATTTAGCAAAATCATGGAAACTTTTCAGGTGAGAAATTATTCTGTGTTACAAGGCACAGCATCACACATGACAAGTACTGAGAATGAGTCCTTACCCAGCCAGTGAGTTTAGGTCTGCTCCACATACTGAGTAAAGAAGATTAAATTAATGAGAATGAGTCCTTACCTCAGCCAGTGAGTTTGGGTCTGCTCCACACTGCACAAGTTCTCTCACCATCAAAGGTTGGTTGTCTGCTACAGCCATATAAAATGGAGTCTAGAAAAGAAATAGAATATATATTTCCAACCATATCTGCTAAATTCTAAGCGTAATTGTCAGTAGTGTTGTGTGTCATAAATATTCCATCTGTAAATTCAATCCGAGCTGAGTATGTGACATGTAAACAACAGGTTAAATTCGGGAAATTCAGGAGATGTTATAAAGGCATAAAGTTATCATGTATTTTTATTACTTAATATGAAACTGAATAACAGTGTAAATGATCATTATTCAAAAATTATCTACATGTATGCAACACAGGATAGAAGGACAGAAGGCAATACATAACACCGGTTGGTAGGTATTAAACATCATACTCAACATGTCATCACAGAAGTAGAGCTCTAGAAGTTAAGAAAATATTTTATGTCTCTGTATGTAAGATTAAAAGGCATACATGTAAATGCTTTACCTGGCGTTTTTTGTTGGGTTTGTCTATCAAAACCTTAATCAGTCCCTCTCTTTCAAGTCTCTCGAGAATAGCCTTAACCAGGTAAGGGTCAGTACGACAAATGGCCACATGTAGATACCTGTTGACAAAATTAATATAAACATCCCTTTCAGTACTGATTTATATCCTATGTAGGCTTGATTGATTAGCGTCCGATCGCAAAAGATCATAAAAGATCATAAAAGATAGTTTTTTTTATTTGTTACAGAATAATGATACACAATGATATTACAGTGGGAGTAACCATAAGATAAACAATATCATATGGGTATATAGTTGAAATATATTTGTCCATATAACATTTGTAAGCAACAGATTACTTTTTGTTATGAAATAAGATTTTTCCATAAGGTCCATCTGTTTTCAAAAGCTTCACTTTCTGCATCGATGTAATAAGCAGTTCTTTCTATAGAGGTATTTACTTTTAAGCCTGAGAGTTGACCAAACTGCTGAAGGGCAGAGAGAAGGACTGGGAGAGATTGTTCTGAACCATCCGTGAATATTGTGGTATCATCGGCAAACATGTTCAATTTATATTCTTCGTTTCCAATCTTGAAACAGTTTATTACCTTATTATATCTTATTTGTAAAGCCATAATTTCAGCACATATGATGAATAGATACAGGGATAATGGGTCTCCTTGTCTACAACCACGTTTAATAATGAATAGGGATCTAAGAAAATCGCACTGTAAAACACTAGATGCATTGTTTTGGTATAAAGTTTTTATTCATTTTATAATATTTTATAAAAATTGAAAAGTTCTAGAACTTTGTATAGAAAGGGCCAGGAGATGGTATTAAATGCCTTTTCAAAGGCTTCCACCAGTGAAAGTGGTCCAGGAATAGATTGCCTATCCGAAAAATCTATTATGTCCCTCACCAAACCAATATTCTCTCCACTGAAGCTACCTTTCACAAATCCAGTTTGGTCATTATGAATTATATTTGGCAAATATTTTTTTATACATTCAGAAACAACAGTTACATGTATCTCTGTGAAATGTTGGAGAAGAAAGGACACAATGTTTTGCTAGACTTACGTGTCGCCTTCTTGATCCTGGTATTCAAGATCTCCTGTTTTCATCGTAGCCACATAACGTCGAGCAAGGTTGAGTTTGTTAGGACCATCTGTACGATGGACGCTTTGGGGATTCACGACTGCTGATCCAGGCGCAGGCTGTACTACTGGAGCTGTGAAAAACACATTAACATCTATTCAAAATATGGCGAACTTTGTCAGATTCATATCAAGCAACACAGAAGCATTAGCATACCAACTGACAAGGGACCACAAATACCTTGTTCGTGTTGGAAATTAGGTTTTGATATACTGTATGTTGTGTTTTTGGCATAAGAGTGTGTCTGCAAGCAGCATTTATGAATATAAGGAATATTAAGGGGTATTTAAGAAAACCAACGAATAGTAGATCTATAGAGTGGATTAACTGATGGTCAATAAACCGACCTGTCTAAATTTCTCTACAATGGAATTATTTTTGGTATGTGAAGGTTGATTTTCTGCAGGTTCTGCCTATTCTGGTAGTATCTCACCAGAAATTCATCGATTAAAACAAAAGTCAATTAAAAATCAGAGATATGTTGTCAATGTTTCTGTCCATTACTGTCAGTGGTCATACGTCAAATAGCTTAACACTAAAATCTTATTTTGAAAACATATTACACTAGATATTGATAAAAGAAACATGAATGTATAGTTTTACCTGGTCGCTGTCCACAATTGACCATTTGTTGTTGTTGTTGTTGGATATGCTGAACGTGACCATTGATCAGAGCCGGTGCATTAACAGGGACCATGCTGGGTACGGCCGATGCCGATGCCACTGGCCTTTGTGGTGACGGGTTGGACACCTGGCGAGAGACACCATTAGCCAAAACTGTATTGGTGACAAGAGCGACTTGGGACTTGATTGGGGGACTTGACACAGTACTAGCTTTGTTAGATGATGAAGTGGAGTTACTACTGGCCTTGTTATTTCCAGGCATTATGTTGGGCATTTTAGGAAGAATTGGCCTCGGTTTTGTTGGACCTCCTTTCTTCGGAGTGACAATTGATGGTTGTTGTCTTACCACGATGATTGGAGCAGAAGTAGAGGTATTGATCATCCCTGGATTCAGAGGAACCCACACAATGTTTTGGCCACCATTCATTATAGGCTGTCCAACTACTGGAACTTTGCCTGGTTGTCCAAACCTAACTAACTGAGGTTGTGCAGCTGGAACAGGACATGGCACCCCTGTCGTTGTAACTGGTTGTAAAATGACTGGAGTCATGGTGTTTGTGATAGGGATAACTGGGGTTATTGTATGACTGACAGGAACAGCTGATTTAGGGACTGTCACCTTGTCCAAAAGTGTCTCTTGCTTGATGGTTTGTTTGGGGTTAGGGAGAGTGGTAGGCATTGGTACATTACTAATCTTTGACTCTTTCTCAGTCTTGATGTTTACAGTTTTATCTGCCCCTTGCTGCTTAATCCTCAGGTCATTTGCTATCACTTGATAAACGTCCCGCAGATGATCCAAGTTTTTATCGATGTACTGACCTGGAGGCAGGGATCCTGTCACTGGAGACTTGGGTATAGGTTTGTTCAGTTCTGACATGATGGTGTCAGCTGGAGATTGAGGTGGCATGCTCAATGGGGGACTGGGTGTTGGGGCATCCACATACATCATATTAGCAGGACTGGTGACGGCCATATGACTGGCTGGACTGGCCATATCTCTATAACTGGCTGGACTCTCAGCAGACATCACCCCACTGTCCACAGATCTGGGGGAGCCAATGTTTGAATAGGGAGAGTATGGTATCTGAGACACATACTGAGGTGTGTTTGTCTGACTGACAGATTGAGGGGATGGTAATGATTCTTGGGAAATTACACTATCAGGAGAGTAAGGACTAGTGATGGACATTCGACTAACTTCACTGTCATATCCACTCTCATCACCAGAATGGTTACGCTTAGTCTTCTGTAAACCGTTCATTTGGAGATTTATTATCTGCTCGTCTGTTTGAAACTGTTGTAGATTTTGCTGACCAAATGATTGAGTCGGATTCTGCTGGAACTGCAAATCCTCCTCCAGCAGTTCTAAAAGAGCATCAGGGTCCCAGGTTGGCTCCTCGGATGGATTAAAACTGGTTTGTTGAGTGATATGATTTGATGGAGCCACAGTCACTGAGCCTCCTGACAAGACATTACGAGAAGTGTTAGACATCATGTATCCTGTGTAATTTGAGTTCTGGTTAATGTTGTTTGGGTTTTGTCTGTAAGCTTGAGCTCTTGGTCTCTGCAAGAGTTGCTGGGTAGCGTACACTTGGTTCACTGCTGGCTGGGCCATGGTCTGAATAGGTTGCTTCTGGTAACCTTGTGACATGGGATCAATATATGAGTAATCTCCATTTTCTTCTGGTTCAATATTCCTTGAATACTTAAATGGATTGTCCTCTTCCTCAAATCCTCGTTTACCAGACTGAGCCTTCATTCTATTATCTGCCTGAATAGCTGACCAGTCATGTTGTCCATACATCATCTGATTATAGGCTGTAGCTTTCCCCCCATCTGGACCTCGTGATAATAACTGGGGACTCTTACGTCCATCTTTACTGGCTTCTTTCACAGAGAGTTCTGAAAATGTGTTTGCAACATTTTGGACAGAATCCTGTTTATTTTCTACGCTTACTTTCATTTTTATGACTTGTGTGGTCAGTTCATCAACAGAATTATCCTTCTGTGTTTTCTTAGTTTCTTTGCTACGATAGATGACTTTCGTCTCATCCTCCTCATTGGAGTCATTGTCACTACAGGAATCTCCATCCTCCGCCTGGATAGTCACAGTTACCTTAGGGGTATCTTTCTTTACAGTAATACTTCCCTTCATCTTCTCACCACTGTCCACTCCTAAATAAACAGAACATATACATGAAGTACTATTAACCACAAGACTTATAGAAACAAGTTACAGAATGATATAAATCTACATATTAAAGTATTCTATTTATTCTAACAAATAAATAACATTGACACAGATATTCATATAGTTTGTTAAATATTGTGTTAATGCCTCAATACATATGCTAGGATATCAAGTTACATTTGTACGAGTTTGTTTGATTAGAGTTTTACGCCGTACTTAAGGTTATTTCACTCATATGACGGCGTCTTTTGTATCAGAAAGCTGTTTATAAAAAGCTAAATTAAACCTATACGCAATACTGTTAATTAAAAACTTTCAGTGGCTACTTAGAATCAGTTAATCAATTCAAAAAAGTTTAATTTGCAATATAAATTTGTTAAATGCATTAAGCTAAATTTGTGACTGTTTATTATTATTTTTTGTGGGACAGGGAAATTCAGGGAAACCTGTTTTTTCTTAAAATTCTGAAATTCAACTAAATTTACAGTTAGAAGAGAATAACTAAAATTGTCATGTACACAGTCCAAAGACTGAAAAGGTAATGAAGAAGATACAATGAATAATATTACCTAAAACATGTTTAATTGCCATCTGTCTAACAAAATAAACACTGCTTCTATTATCGACTGCCTCAGAAAAGAGTGTAAGAGTAATGTGAAAATATAACTTCCATATGTGTATATATGTGTGTGCTTACTGCGCAGTGAAGCCTATTAAGTGGTTTATATAAATAGACTTGTACATGTAGTAGAGTATAACATAACAATGATGTATAATGTGTGTCAAATAAGACAGCAGCCAATCACAACTGATATAGAACACTAAATGCTCACAGCTGATTGGATAGTCGCACTATATGACGTCTCATGATAACTACATGTTATTTGACAGTCAAAATAAGCCAGTCAAAATTAGCCACTTCCAATGTAACACATTGAAACAATAAATTCTAGCTTAATCTGTCAAGTCTTTTAAGAACTAAACAATACTAATTTATTAAAGACTTCCCAAGAATAAAAGAAAAAGAGGGGAGAAAAATAAAGGCCCACATAGTATATCTTCTATACCTGGTTCAATATATATATTTTTTATAAAGGAAGAGAGAAAAATTTGCTTCAATATATATACAACATGTCAAATCAAATCGTATTTCTCCTTTTGTCAAATCTGTTAATATACTTATTAATCTACAACTGTTGGTTCAATCCTGAACCAAGATGATGTTTATATTTATAAAACATAATTTTCTGGCTCCTGTTTATTATATACTGTTATTTTTTTAAATTTAAAAACCCTTTGGATTTTTAACCCTGCTGAATTAAATGTATTTGTACTTAAAAATATGAAACTGTGTATTCTGTCTCTCGCTGTAATAAAAAATACTTAGCTCAGTTAAGAGATAAGGTTGGTAAACCATAACAAAAAAAATATCAAATAACTACCATGTGCAAAGCATTTCAGTGCTGGACATAATCCCATTTGATGTGTATTCCCACAAACCCACACTTGTATGGATTTCAATATTTTTTATTTTGGCCTAGAAATAGGCAAACATTGAATACAGTTAAGTGAAATCACAGTTTTACCAGCGTAACCACTCTCCTGTGCGCAAATCCCTCTTGCAAACTGACCCCATGTACAGAAACATTCAGCATTCATTTACCCTCCGTATACAAGCTCCTGTGAATGTAGGAATTCACAAGTCTCTTCTAACTTAAAACTTTTCATATCCATTTTGTTTTTCAAGGGTAGCATTTAGCCAGGTGAAGGGAATGACTGAATTATTCTATTTTATATAGCATGTATGGTTCTAGGACATTTTCGTCAGGACTTCTGTCCCCTCCACATAACAGACATTACTCTATGTAATTTGACTCATGTGATCATCCCTAAAAAAACATACAACCATAGTTCGAGTGAAATCCTATGTCTAGAGTAGACATTTTGGAGAAAAGTAGAATATAGAGAGAAATTTTGTTAAATTGTAAAAATTTTGTTTGTGAGACATTTTTTCAATTTTTCCAGGTGTGTATGTGATGATAGTGTTTCCTTGGAGGAGAGTAAGTCCATTTCACCAAAGTACTGCCTCGCCCACTGACATCATTAAATAAAACCAAGGCTGTTACAGCTTTACAAAATAAAACTGAATTTCCACGGATAAGTTTAGTGTAATAGAGTGACTCGCCTACTCTATTATAAATACTTTGTTGTAAATCCAAACATATAGACTCCTTTTCTTTATTTACATTGCATGCATGGGTGCAGTGAATTTTACAGGAGTGTTATCTCTAAAAAAAATATAATAATAAAGAATAAAATAATTATGTTACTACATTTAACAATTTGATGCTTATTGATTCCTTGATAATTACTCACTACAGTAACAATAATTCATTAGAGAGAGGAAATTGCTCCTCCTTACGCAGGATTTAATCTGCCTATGTTCCAGCCCTAGATCTTGATGGGTCCCATTTCCCAACTAACATGACCCATTCCCCCTTGGAAAAACAAAAGAATATTCTCACAGGAGTTAAAATAAGGTTAAAAGAAAAAGGAAAATTATATAAATTTTATGATTTAGAAATTGCAATGGAAAAAAAGTTGGATGGACGGACAGACAGTATTAATAGAGTCATACCATAAGATGTTCCATCATTAATGACAGGTATATCAAAGGTGAAAAACTGACCAAACTTATAAAACCAAATAAAACGATACTATAATGTCTTCCATTCAAGCAGTTAAAAACATGAAATGTCCCATTCTGAAATTATTCTGACTACATATTTCATACATATAGGGAATTAACCTATGGCTAACAATGACAACATGATAAAGTTAACCAACCATCTTCCAATTTATCTCAGTCACTCACCTAAAGTAATGAATAAGCAACAGCAGTACCTTGCCTGTAGATTGATATGTTTTTTTAAACTTGACTCCCCTTATACTGTATATATACTTCTAAAGACCAAAGTTTAACGCTTAAAACCTACATGTATGTAGGTCTATGTCTGTATAATGTATTTAAGAGCATAGAATATAGGTCAGAAACAACAGTGTCAAAGTATATCAGACAAAGACATGGCCCATGCACTGGGGATGAGGCCTCACAATGGGGGGGTCACATTACAATATGCATGGTTATGTATGTGGGTCTCATATTATTGGGATAAGACTAGAAGAGACATTTGTGCAGTCTAAGAGACAAGTGAGATACGTTCAAACCATGATAACACAAGAGGCAGTTGAAGATAACAGACCAGTGCTACCAGAAAGCATTATATAATCGCAAATAAATGAGCTCGAGGACTTCACAACTTGCAATGTACATGTAGGGGCATAAGAGCAGGGGAAGTAGTTCACACTTTCCATGACTAAATCTACCTATCTAATCTTCTAGTAGTTGCAGGACCATATCTTAGTCAGAAACCAAGATGCTGATATACCTGAACACTACAGAAACAACCCACATAAAAAATTGCTTTCTCGAGAACACAACAATGAACATGCAGAATAAGAAGCGATTTGAAGCATTTCAAGGTCACAAAAGGCATTTTTTTTTATATGGGATGTTCCCATAGCAGTCACATATCAGCATCCTGATAAACAAAGTTCTGACTTAGCTACAGGTCAGCATTTAATCTTCTAGTTGCCCATTAAAGGACCAATTCCTAAGCCGATAGGTTTCATTTTCCAAATAAATATAAGAAACATTCCCAAATGAAATTTTAATAAATCTAAAACATAAATGACAAAATTCATATAAATTTTGCATTAATTTTTGTGTCAAAAATCCAAATGGTGGCTCTTTAAAACTTCTGTAGAATCTAATAAAACGTGTTTGTTTGTTTGTTAGATTGGGGTTCTACGCCTAACTTAAGTTTATTTCACTCATTTGACGGCATGCCAGCCTAATAGGTGAAGGAAACCACCCCCCCGACACAACTGGTAACAAACAATGACAAGATACACTGCAACAACAGGACATAACAGGATGCTACAAACAGATCGGCCTCGTGTTGCCCCTTAGCTGAGCTCCTCCAAACGACCGCTGCACTGTAAGAAAAAGATTATTCAACTACATAGCTATAAATTAACAAACTTGAGTGGTATTCA
>JAUELC010159947.1:0-11184 GCA_031471745.1 Cryptochiton stelleri
TGTAAATTGTGGAACAGTGTGGATTTTGTGGCGTGCCTTGTATCCGCCTACGCTGTTGTTTTGATCTCTGTCGATCGTTCTTTAATGGTGTGGCAAGGTGCTGCCTATTCCATACGCCAGAGTAAAAAGTGTGCCATTATACGGATTATAATATCGTGGTGCTTCGCCGTTGCTATATACGTTCCCGCTATACTGTTTTGGGATATCTGGCGAGGATACAGTATCCTTGCCGATGGGGTCTGCGAATTAGAATTCTACAAAAACGCCCCGTATACTTTGACAACCGCAATTCTAGAGTCCGCTGTTCCATTCCTATCAATAACTGTTTTAAGTATATATCTGTATTGTGCCATCATTAAAAAGAGTCGTGTTGCTTTGAAGACACGTTTATGGAGCAACAGCTCTGCCAAAAGCCAAGCTTCGTTCCATACGATATTTAAAGATTTGAGTAGAACTGATGATAACACGGAACAAAAAACCGAGAAAAACACAAATGGTGGTAACCTGGCGTCGAGTCTCAAGCAGAAGATCACGGGTTCCAGACACAAAGAACCAGATGAAATCGAGAGACGGATCTTGCGGCGGAATAAGCGAGCTGCTAGGCGCCTGGCTGTACTCGTTGGTGTTTTTGCTGTATGCTGGACCCCATACACTGCAGTAACTATACTAATAGCTTTGTGTGATGATTGTGTCAGTGATCATCTCTATGAAGCATTAATTTGGCTTCAATGGGCAAACTCGGCCATTAATCCTTTCATTTACGCCTTGACATCGCCGCGCTTCAGACAAAATTACATCCGCCTTCTTCACTTAAAACGGCGGAAAAGGCGGCAGAATAATAGATCGCTTGACGACCCGCACCCGGAGCGTACTTCACTTAGTAGCTGCCACCAATAGAAATAATGCGCCTTAACAATAAAACATCGAAGTCAAACGTATTTAAATTGAGGCATTCTATGACTGCAGATTACGTCAGAAATTATGAGAAATGTAACTTACGGTATATAAAATGTGTGACCTGAAACAATATGTATTCATATTACCTCGGACTATATATCTTTATATTGTATTGTTTGAAACATGGTACATTTTTTAATGTATATTTTTTTAAAACGCGAGAACAAAATCTAGTCTGGACTTGCCAAAGGACGCATATTGACAATTGTGTGTGTTTTATATTGAAAAGGACCAAACTATTTACAATATAAATTTGTGCCGTGTGTGTTATATATTGTATTTTTGAATTACATTAAAATTCCATTTTGTGAGTGATATTGTGCTCACATTGTTTCAACAGTAGTTCGGAAGTTTGTACGGTTTTACTTCTCCATATATTTTCTAAATGTAGAGAAAACGGACATTCATCACCGGGCCTTCAAACCCTTACATGTCCATTGAACAGAAAGCTAGCTGTATTATGTCAACGAAGTGTAAATTTAACATCAGTTTTTTTTTATCGGAGTTATTCTGACAGGAACATATGGTTAACTTATTGTATTATCTAGGATCGATTATCTACGGGAGACTTTTCTACTCTATTGAAACTGATTATTACCATACAATGTTATCCACACGGTAAAGATTTTCTTAAAATGCAGTTTTGTGTTAAACAGTTCGTTAATGTAAAACATATTAGCTCACAAACAGGCTACTATAACATATCAGGCGATCGGTTCAGTTTATGACATGCTTCTTGTTATAATGATTACTCTTCGAATCGGAGTGTTTGTTGTACGGTACAAGGGTAGTCCGTTCTACCAACCTTTGTGGATTCCCAGATTATTGACTAAACGAAAGTTTTGACCGGTGGTTCTTACCTTCATTTTATCCCAAAATATGTGAATATATCGCAATTCTAGTTCTGTTTTAGACTCCCTATTCTACTGACCCTCCCCACCTCTGCATGCTCCAAAAGGCCCTCCTCGAAATTCAATATCCCCTTGCCGATGGGACACATGTTCGAACAACCAACCTTTGTGGATTCACAAAGCCTTATACAATGGTTTAGACTGTTGATTCTTAATCAATTGATTTCAACCCTCAATATTTCAATACTAGTTCTCTTCCATACCCCTATTTGACCGACCTTCCCCTCCTTTGTTCCATAAGGCCCTCCTCGTTCCACTTCTATGACCAATATATGGCTTTGCACTGATCAAGGATTCAATGTCCCCTCTACAGGTTCGTGTAATGAGTTGATAAAATTGTTCCCAGGAGAAATTGACTTTGTCCCGCTTACTGACTAGACGTGCTAAACTATGTCATTATAGACGTGACGAATTATATATTGGGATATATGATGTACGATACAAGAGTTCCGCTTCAGGTTTGAATCCGCCATTGCGTAATGATAACTTTTGTTGCGAAGTACCAAGATGCATGACACATGTTTTTGTTACAGCCGAATGAACACAAATAAGGTATTTTGGGATCAAATAGTTTATTTATTTGGAGTTTTACGTAATACTAATGAGACTATGTCACTTATATGACGGCGTGCCAAACCATGCGGGGACGGTTACTACCATCGAAAGACACTTACAACAAATAATGAATAGACACAAGCAGAAGTATATTAACCAGAAGTGTGTAATGCCCATTGTACCAGTTCGACGGCATTGTGGTTTTTGGCCAGTTTTTAACGTTTCATTTGACGTCGGCTGCGCATGAAAGATTATATTTGTTCATTGCATTTGATTTTCAGAATAAAATGGTGCATCATGGAAAATAAACTTATAGCCGATTGACGCTATAAAAAACATCAAGTTACAAGCGATTCACGGGCTTTTCATTCAATGTCTTATTTTTTATATGTATAATGAATCAACAAACAGGAGGAACAAAATCATTTTGAGCTTTAAAAGTTATAAAAGGTTAAACAGGGTTACCCATAATCCATCAGGCGACTTGCGATTTTCAAACTTTATATGCTGTACACTAGAGGGCGCTACGTGTACAAGCTGACTAGAAACTGGAGTAAGTGGGGCGTTGCATACTTCTGTTTTATAGACTTCTGATAAAAGATAATCACAGGATGCAACCTATGGTCCAATATGGCAAAGTAACAACGGCAAGCAGGATTTCGATTTGTTTGTTATCTCTTAAAACACACGGACAACAGGAACAAATAGCGTCCTGAAATGTATGTTTGCCCATCGACATTCGTACTGCGCAGACGTGACGCTCCTTGTATTTTGCTATTGTCGATTACGTCGTAGTTAAATTTTATTGACTCATTTTGAGACAATATTTAAATATTATTGACTCAATTTGACACAATATTTTGTTTTCTTAAACCATCTTAAAAGAGTGAAGCATTTGGTGCCTGGCATAGTCAAATGGACTATCCCACATACCTCCATTACGCATTACGTCAGTTAAGAATCAAATACTTGGACGAGTGCATTCACTCCTGAGGCTGGTTTGATAACAAATCAAAATGTGAAGTTATTGTCTTTCTTTGAAATCGACACTGTGAAAAGAATATGCTTCGCGTGTCATATGTTCTACATCCTGTTTTTAACTACATATTAATAGTTATTACCTTCTCGTGACATATTTTTCCTCTTTTTTTGAAGTCGACACTGTGAAAAGAGTATGCTTCGCGTGTCAAAGGTCCGATACCCTGTAAATATTTACATTCGAATAGTTCTTAATTTCTCTCAAGATGTTTTCCTCTTTCTTTGAAGTCGACACCGTGAAAAGAATATGCTTCGCGTGTCATATGTTCTCCAAGTACATCCTGTAAATGACAAAATATGAATAGTTTCATCTTCTCTCGAGATGTTTTCCTCTTTGAAGTCATTACCCTAGTACTAAAGTTATTAAATTTATTCTGCGTGTTTGTAATTCTCACTTTATCAAGATATATTTGCGTTACAACCTATATACAATATTCTTGCGGAAGGTCCATGTGTTCAAACCAGACAGATATAATGTATGCTTTATGGAATCAAACCTGAAGACCATGAACTGTCTCAATTGTCCCTTAGACATAACACATGATCAGAATGATACACAACTGTGATTCCCATGAACAATCGGATAAAATCATGGCATGGAAAATCTCATCTTTACTAGCAAAGGGTTTTATTCCGAGCTAAACTAAAAACAATCAGTATTCTGAATTACTTCTGCGTAAGACAAATCTAGCACTAAGATGTGGTTTGTTTTAATGGGAAGTGCCATTTGTTATCATTTAGCTTTTGGTATTATATTTACACGTCAGTGGTTAGAAATGTAATGCCCTAACTTTTTGACAGAATGTCGCAATATGTTCTCATTGATAAAAGTTTAGAACACAGATGCCATTTGAATTCATATGACTGTTTTAGACTAACCGGAATCATATATGTGCTTAACAAAGCTCAACTGGGGTTCCTGACTAGCTTACAAAAACAATAAACACATCTCACTGGATTTGCCTTACAGTTAACTGTCATATAGCAGAAAGAAAACAGTGTGATCAGTGTATATCTTATTTATAAATACACAGGTATATTAGAATTGGACTGTGTACTCAAAATCTGCGGAACAACATCCTGATATATTTTATAACGTTAGATATGTTATCCAAGACTTGTTTTAATAAGACAGAGTCGCTTTTCCTTGTTGCCTTGGGCATGTCGGCTTCGATGTTCAAAGATTCCTGACAATATGTGGGTATACATTGATCCAACACACCCGTCAGCTGTCTTTGATAATATCTATTTGACGTCTCCTTACAATTATTTCATATAAGACAAAATCAGATATATTTCAACATAGCTTTAACAAGAAAGTGATTCCATTAATCCAATCGCGTATCTTATACCGACGTTCATCTAAATACGGATAATAACCAAAATGGTTTGATCTTTGTCCCGTGTTATTGTATTGCAATTCAATACACAACAATATTTGATAAATGTTGGAACCGTTTTTCTTATCAGATTTGGAATCAGCCGTGTGTGACGTATTTTCATTTCACATTTTATCCTGGTCGCACTTTATGTGATATACTACGATAGCCCTACACCTTTGTAGTCTTCGTGCTGTGAGATATCTTACGGAGGAAAAGGTATATTATCATATGATATTATATACTGGTAGCTATTCATTTTCCATATATACTTTTATATGCATGTATGCAATATTTACAGATGTTACCGGCTCTGTACGGAACACTACTCTTATTGATTTTTTTTACAGAACGGAAATTGTTCATATCTGTCATTGAGCGTATCGTAATTCAGTCATGCGTAATTCATAATATTGATAGTTATCAGATCCTTACATATAAACTGCGTCATGACACAGTCAGGCGAAAATTGATGATGTGTTCAGGTATGTATACGTATTTCGACGTGATTATTGTACAGCCAACGTAACCAATAGCGTTTATAGAGTGCAAAGCACGACTGATACGGTACATACATATATTTGTGTTTGGGATACATATTTATTTCTCTTTTTTTCTGACTGGAACTTTAAAGGGCAAGAAAACATAAAGTGAATCTGAGTAGAGAGACTGCATGTACACAGCAGTTTCCAAAAATGCTGTCCTGAGTGTGTGGAAAGCGTTTCTAGCCTTGTGAGAGGAAAATTGGTACTTTAAAAGTATGGCGGATTTTTCATGTCACATTGTTTGTGCCTCCCTACATTAACTATTATGTAATAAATATTCACAAAATCTATCTAACAAAATAATGAACGCTTTCCAGGTCAACATTTTTTGGAAACAGCTGTGTGCAGTCTCTCTTCCCCTTTGACTTCCGTCGTGTTGTTATTTTGTTAGTTCTAACAAACCACCACTGAAAGTCACAAATCGACATTTGTCCGAGGTTCGAATTTTAGCAGGTTTTGGATGGATTGCATTGGTGATCACATGGATATATTTAGTTTGCTAATGATTTTTTCAAAGATATTACTTAAGGAACAATAACAGTTTGGTCAGGTTAAAGTGGACATAGTATAATGTTGAAATTAGTATTTGTGTCGTTTAGAAAGTGACCATTAACTGTTTGTTAGTGTTTTGGGGATAACTCTCTCTAAGTTAGAACAGGTTCCAGTTCAGAAAACGTTGCAAACTGATACCCGTACGGGATACCCCACGACCCTCAGCGTTAGGCAACAAATCGCCCGAGTTAAATACCAGCCACCTAGACAACTCTTTCAACCGACCTTCTACTAATATAATGTTGTTGAGTTCATTTTTGTATTCAGCGGAGAAATGAGACATTACACAATTGAGAATTATGTTGGAGCCACTAAATGTTCTACTCTTTATCAATGACCTACATCGTTGTGTCAAGTTGTTTAATTAGATTCAGTGAAAGCAATATTGTAACATAAGTTTTAATGTGTCGGTTTGTAGTGTTTTCTGTTTTCTTTTTTTTTCATCGGGAAGAAATGTTACTTCGATAAATTTATTAGCTTTCACAAATAATAAATAACGATATTTTGCCTTGCGTAATGTCCACTCGCCTTTTGAAGGTAGCATTTCTCCCGTATACTCAAACATGCATGTTTTGTATATCGATATGTCCGCTTTATGTTTGAGTTAATGTATTTAGAGTACCCGTCACCCTTATGTCCGCGTTATGTTTTGAGTTTATGTTGTTAGAGTACCCGTCTCCCTTATCATCATAACATATGGACCGTCATCAATACAGTTTATATTTGACCATTCAACAACTATTTGTGTTCTTATGTCAACGAGAACATGACATGTGGCAATGACGATGGGATACTATAATGCAGGTAACATTACTTTGATGTTTTTGAGAAGAACGTTTCTAAGTTATGTCCTTTTATGTCGATAGGTGTTCTGGAACCAAACAAATACACATTAGAAGCACAGGAGTTTAGTGCTATCTTTTAAATATAAAACAAATTAGCTCAATTTCATCCGTTTCATTTCGATGCTCGAATTATTTACATTGACATTTACAAGAGAGTAAAATAACATAAATAGTATTTATTTGTTACAAATCCTTAAACCCTTCCAAATTTTGTTCTAAGGAGAGGTGAGATGAAATGTATAGCGCTATATTCTATTCATGTTTTTAGAGAACCCGTCACCCTTATCGTTATGTGGACTCTCGTCAGTAGAGTTTATCTTCGAACTTTTAACAGCACTTCGTGTTCTTATGTTAGTAATGGGATGGTAATACGTATGCAAACATGTTCTTTTTCGGCTAATTTTGTATTTAAATGTATATATAAAGATAACCACACTGACACAGGGATGACGATTTTTCGCAATGCTTGTTTTTCTCCAGTTGCAAAATAAAAATGGATACGATTCTGTTGTTTTTTGATCGTGTTATACAAAGATATGGAATTAATATTTAATTAAATGATGAACAAATAAAATAATTTGTCATCACTGGAAAATTGTGAGGCAGAGAAAATTCGATGACTGACTCGCGTTTACACAATGGCCGCACCTTGTCAATATAGATCGAAGCGAAAAACAGATCGAGAATAGGTGAGATGAATAGCCGATCGGTACAGGTGATGGATTATGCAGCAGTACAACATTTATGATACGAGGGTTTGATACAAGACATTTTTGAAGCTGATCGTCGGCGTTTTATGTGCTTTTCAGGTGAGTTGATATTTACACGATTAAGGGAAATTGCGGCGATCCATAGCGGAAGGGCGGCAGACCCGTATTATACGCTATGTTTACTTAGCTAGGTCAAATCTAGCTGCGGAGCCCGTAGAGTCTAACAGCATATAGCGTGACCGCTATGGGAAAATGGCATACAAAAATCTGTCGAAAGCTGCTGCACAACACAACGTGCAGTATTTAAAAGCCAGTCAACGCATTGCATGGCCAGAAAAGACTATAATCTCTCTTACGGGACACTTATAATCATACTTACAGCAAAGAAATAAATGTAGAATGTCTTATATCCGCGATTACAGCCGGTTTAAGGTCCAAGGTAAAATCCGCGAGCATCCACAAGGCCATTTTCCGGAACTTATACGGAGTGTAATTGCGGATATAAGATATTCTACATAACTTTTTTGCTGTAGGTATGATAATACGTGTCCCATAAGTGAGATTATTGTCTTTTCTGGCATAAAATGCGTCGAATGGCTTGTAATACTGCACGTTGTTTTCTGCAGCAGCTTTCGGCAGATTTTTTTTTCTGCCATTTTCCCGTAGCGCTCACAAAACATGCTGTGAGACGCTACGGGGTCCGCAGCTAGGTTAAATCCTGATTTAATTTCCACTCTTTATGGTACCTCTAAACTGAAAAGCGTACTGCCGATGGGATTAATTGAGTCATACTCACCTCTTATATATCTTTGTCATGGAAGATAGACAGACTTTTCGCTGATTTTTCACGACTGTTCATACAAATATTTCACTAATTTATTC
Organism: Cryptochiton stelleri; assembly: GCA_031471745.1. Classification (NCBI taxonomy): domain Eukaryota; kingdom Metazoa; phylum Mollusca; class Polyplacophora; order Chitonida; family Mopaliidae; genus Cryptochiton; species Cryptochiton stelleri. Next base: position 8,375 of record JAUELC010159947.1, read on the forward strand.
AATCTTTGATCGTGTTTCTATATATCTGAATGAAATTTACAGTCTTCAATCTCTTTAAAGTTGCGTAAACCAATGTGTGTAGGCTATACAAAGTTTTTACTTTTCACTTCATACATTATTAAAAAAAGTTGTTGTCAATTAATAAATTTACTGTCCTTGTTGCATAATAAATGTTGAAAGTGAAGTATGTCTTGACGTTAAATATGCACGTGTAATTAATATCATATTAGTATGAGATGGAATGGAAATATACCATATAGTTCACTTCAGAGGTATAGGTGGCTGGCGTACTCATGGGGTGTTGTTTTAAGTATAGGTTTATTCCCGATTATGCACCAAACCACATTATACTCCATATAGGAATGGATATTTTCACAAAGAGGACACATTCTTGTTCCAACTCGCTTTCTCCGGTAACTTCCGTCCCCTTCGAATGAAAGAGGACAGAAAAATAAATCTAGTGTGTGAAAAGTTTTTATTATTTTACTCTGTCACATGATGGTGTTGTGTTCCTTTCTAGAATATATATCAATGAGAATCCACGTAGCTTGTAGCATATATAACCATATGAACAACTTTCTCTATCGCACGGAATATATAGTTTATTAATATTACGGTTATATACATACTGATTATGGCTGGATTTATAATACAATGGACAAATGAGCATATACAATTCTTTTTACTCTTGGATTGATTGATTGATCGGTTGGTTGGTCGATAGGTTTTTACACAACAATAATAATGAATACAAGTAAACACATTTTTTCCTTGTTACATTTCAACTGTTGAAAGTGAAATACGTCTTTATGTTGGCCTATAATAAATTGCACATATTATAATATCTGTATGAGAAAACTAAACTAAGAATAACAATATTAGTTGTAAACTATAACGACCGCCACAATTAACGATTCAACGCAACTTTTCTAAAAGACACGAGCGAAAAACATAGTAGGTCCCTATAGCCGACAAACACAATACAGTTAAGTGCACACATACCAGTAAGCTCGGAGATTATATAGGATAAGGCGCTGGTATAAGAATAAGGGCTCATATTATACGATTAGGGGCAACTGTAAGAATAAGCGCTCATATTATATAAACGATTAGGCGCAAAATGTAAGAATAAGCGTTTATATCATACGTTTAGGCTCAACATTTTAGAATAAGCGCTAAAAATATACGATTTGGCGCAGATTATAATTTTAGGCGCAAAAAATGATACGATTTGGCGACATTATAAGATTATGCGCAAAATTTATACGATTAGGCGCAAAGAAAAAATAGGCGCAGATATACGATTAGGAGCTCAACAGGGCCTACACGAAACCCGGTAAAAAAAAGCAGCTCGTTTCCTGCACCCTTTAAACAAATGTCGGCTTTGTATGACCAAAATATCATTGAGTAAGCTTATGCGTGTAACGCCAACTAACCTCTGGCCCACACATGGAGATTAGGTTAAAATTATCCCTTATCTTCCACCTTAAAACAAGTACCCCTCATCAGTGAACTGACATGGTATACAGAGTTAAAAAACCAATAAACCAGAAATACACACAAAACCCGTGGTGCTTTGTTCCATGCACCATTTAAAACAAATCCCGAATTCGTGTTAATTAAATAACATTAAAAAAAATTGGGGAAAAACTTACCCTAAATGAAAGATCCTCTCAATGTGTTTACAAAACTGACCGTACTAATTTTGTATGATTCTTAGTTTTTTGCTAAATGTCTTCTAAATGAAGACAATATATGGAGGACTGTCTGTTAATACCAAATCTCTTTAATAATGTTACTGGATGTTAAACAAGTAAACATGTATTATATTATTCTGCTACAATTGTATGTGACGTTACCTTGTAGGCCTACATTTGCACAATTCTGCTTTTGCCTCGTTTAAATTTTGACTGATTTGTGTTAATATTTTTTTTCTGGAAAATGAATCATGAAATGAATAATGGCGTAAATAGCCCACCATAAAGTATCTCCATTCCCATGACGTTCAACAAAAATTATAAAGGATCATACAGTATATTATTCTTGTTCCAACTAGCCTACATATTATCGCCACTGGCAACAAACAATGACAAGATGACAAACAAAGACAGTCACAGGACGTAACAGGACGCCACACCAGTTTATTGTTGCCCCTTATCTCTGAGAGCACCAGTGGCAACACGGAGCTCTCTTCAACTACCCGCTCTGCCAAATTGATATGACATGGAAGACCGCCATACGATGCGCAACACTCCACGTAATAATCAGTCCAAATTCCGTGTGATTTAGAAACGAAATAAAGAAGCCGTAGTTCTTTTTTTTCAATAGTGTCAGCCTGTAAAGAAAAAGAAGAATATGAACAACAACAACACGATGGATATTCTCCCGTGTTCCGGGCCTAAAAATATAACAGAGTCTGTCTGTGGTTTCACTAGCCCCGAACCACTTGTAAAACGAGGTTTCTTAGTCGGCCTAAGTCGAAATTTCGAGTTATATATAGTAGGCCTAAGTCGAAATTTCGAGTTAAATAGTAGGCGTAAGTTGAAATTTCGAGTTATGTAGTAGACCTAAGTGAACATTTCGTGTTATGTAGAAGGCCTAAGTCGACATTCCGAGTTATGTAGTAGACCAAAGTCGACATTTCCTGCCATGTAGTAGTCCTAAGTCAAAATTTCGAATTATGTAGCAGACCTAAGTCGACATGTTGTGTTATGTAGTAGGCCTAAGTTAACATTCTGAGCTACATGTATGTAGTAGGCCTAAGTTGACATTCCGAGTTATGTAGTATACCTAAGTCGAAATTTTTCGAG
>JAUELC010160058.1:0-11183 GCA_031471745.1 Cryptochiton stelleri
AGAAAGGTTAGTATAATATGAGAATGGTTAGTATAATGTGAGAATGGTTAGTATAATATGAGAATGGTTAGTATAATATGATAATGGTTAGTATAATATGAGAATGGTTAGTATAATATAATGGTTAGTATAATATGAGAAAGGTTAGTATAATATGAGAAAGTTTAGTATAATATGAGAAAGGTTAGTATAATGTGAGAGAGGTTAGTATAATGTGAGAATGGTTAGTATAATATGAGAATGGTTGGAACATAGTCTGCCAGCAAAAGACTTCTGGGATAGCGGCAAAGTAGGCATTAAGGAAGCCTCAATAAAGTTAAGTAAGGCAAAATTTTGTCACAAGCGTTGGGCCACACGTAAACTATACAAGTCCTTTGCCAAAGTCTCCGATAGGCTATCAAAGGGAGAATCACATCTTTCCGTGTTGCATGATAAACTTAAGCGTTAAAGACAATGCTGCGGAGCAACAGACATTTGATGCCGCTGCCACCAGGGCTAGGGTGAAATGAACAGTTGATGGCGGAGCTTCTACACAATACTTGTGTTCTTTGGAAAAGGCAAGAGGTGTAGACAAGCTTATTCGGGAGCTAGGAAAAAACGACGGTCTTGTGACTTCTATGAGAATTTGTTCTTGTCAGAAGGGGTAGACAAGACAGAGGTGGTTGATCTGTTGCAACACCTTTCGGCTTGTTTGTCTGACGGACGTCTCATTGTGTGATGCTCCATTCACTCTTGGTGAACTTGGCTCTGCTGCCAAATCTTTAAGTAAAAACAAGTCCCCAGGAATTGACGGTTTGTTTGTTTAATTCTATGTGTTATCTTGGTATATTTTAGGGCCGGTTTTGCTTGAAGTAGCAAGTGAATGCTTAGAGGATGGCTGTCTGTCGAGTTCCATTCTGTTCAGGGGCGATCTATTTTGACGAACAGCTTTCTTGTCCAGGATTTAATAGATTTGGTGGAGGACGAAGGTCTAGAGTGTGCTATAATTAGCATGAACAACGATAAGGCATTTGACAGAATACAGAGGCACTTTCTGTCCGATGTCTTAGGTCAAATAGGCTTTCGGCCAAATTTTTTAAATTGGATTAAAGCAATATACCATTCTCCTGTTAGCTCAATAATGGTGATAGCCTCTGAGCAGACCTGTACAGATAAAACGTGGTGTACGACAGGGTTGACCACTTTTCCCATTACTCTACGTTTTGGGTGCGGAAGTGTTGGGCTCGGCTATCAGAGAATTTGATATCCAGCGTGTTAATTTACCATCATTAGAAGACCCTGTGAAATTAACCAATAAGCGGACGATACTTCGCTTTTTGCTGGGTCGAATGAAGATTTGGAACGAATACAGCCGGTACTAGACAGGTATAGGAAGGCGTCTGGGGCTAGGATAAATAATACTAAATCAAAGGGCCTGTTTTGGGGGCCATTGAAATACAGGATGGATAAATCATTAGGACTTGACTGGTCCAATCGCTAAAAGTCATTGGTATTGAACAGGTTTCCGGAGAAACAAGCAAGGTAAACTGGGAGTCCAGAATACCAAAGGTGTCGTCGACATTAAATGGATGGGCTAAGCGATGGCTTAATTTAATCGGTCGGGTGATGGTTCTGAACTTATTGGCCATGTCTAAACTTTGGTACGTAGGTACTGTATTTGACATGCCAAAAGAACAGTTGGATGGTTTAAAAACCATAGTCCTTACTTTTTTGTGGTCCGGAAAGAAGCCAAGGGTTTCTTTGGAGACGTGTCATTTGGCAAAGTCAGAAGGAGGGCTTGGGCTGGTAAACATACCAAGTAAACTTGCCAGCCTAAAGTTAAAGTTCTTAGGTGACCTGCTCGTTAAGCGTGATAGATGGGCATGTGTCGGTCGAGCATTGATTAACAAGCGACTGAGTCCTTGTTCTCTCAGTCATGTTTTTTACTGCGAGGAGGCACTGTCACTAGTGGGTCCTTCCTTGCGTAGGCTACCGATGTGGTTAAGAAGTGTGGTAAAGAATGTTTGTCTGTTCGAAAGAGCCTGTTTGGAACCTACCTCCTGGGATCAGGTCTTGGCACACCCTTTGTTTGACAACGATAAAATCCTTGATTGGCGTGGCAAACCATTCAAGCCTGGAACTCTAGGTACAAAAGGCATCCTTCTAGTCTCTGACATAGTCGATAAACATACTAGAGTTTGGAAGGAAATTGATACAGCATTGTCCAGAGCTTGTAGTAGACAGCTAGATCAGATTAAAAAAGCAATAGAGTCTTCTTGGTTTGAATTGCCTGACCAAGGCTGGGGCTGTTCATTTTCAGTCAATGGTCGTGCAGTTACTAGTATTCCATCTCGAGTTTGGTACGGATGGATCAGTGACTTGGTGAGAGTTTCGCCTGTGGCTTTTTCGAAATGGGAGACTGGTCCGTCCAGCTGGAAAGAAGTGTTTCAATCCCTTCATGGCACGCCTGGTGCCAATAGGGATAAGGTTATTGCTTGGCTCCTGCTCCATCGACAGCTGTGGATAGGGACGAATTTAGTTCGTGCAAAAGTCACGGATTCGGACGTTTGTCCTATTTGCAATTCAGCGACGGAATCGCTGGATCATTTGTTTTTAAATTGTCCATTTGCGGTGGACGTTTGGACGGTAGTAAACCGTCTGCTTTCTTCCTACATTGGGAGACAAATTGAATTACCAGACAGTTTTATTCTTTTTGGAGAAGGTTTCGCCACCAATAAGAAATGTATGAAGGTTGTGCGGGCGGTGGTTCTAACAGCATCGGGTACATTGTGGCGTCATCGTTGTTACGGTGTGGCGCACAGTGGATCCCTTGACCACGCCGCGGCTTTCCGTAGATTTTTTCTGCGCGACATGACGCACCTTCTTTTGTGCGAATTCGAGAGGTCGAGACGTAATGGGAAGGTCGACTTGTTTGTTGACACTTGGTGTCGCAATGACTGTCTGGGATCTGTAAAAGAATATTCTCTGCGAGTCAGAGTTGATTATTAATTTGTTTTGTCTATAGAATTTTAACGAGTTTTGTACAGTTGTCTATCATGTTATGTCTATCTAAGGGTCGTGAGGTTATAGTCACATGAGATGAGCAGGTCTTGTCTATAGGATGTAGGATCGTAGATCCGTGATATCTCTCACAGCCTAGACTGCTGTGCAGTACAAAAAAAACAAAAAAAAGATAGATCAACAGTCTGAATAGATAGATCATCAACAGTCTGAGTAGATAGATCATCGACAGTCTGAGTAGATAGATCTTCAACAGCATTTTCCCAAATTGGTGTCCAAAGTTTTTCATTCTGTGTATATGGGGGAAGTGCACCGGTGGCTACAGAGATCGTAGCTTGTTTTTTACGAACTTTTCTCAAGGTTTATTACCAAACATTCGCAATGCAAAGTTGTCATAAGACAAGTGAAATAAATATCCTTGAGAACGACATTAAACAAGCGGGCGGTTAAATAACCTTAAGTGCGGCGTAAAACCCCAATCAAATAAATAAAAGACATCAAACAACTATCAATTAAACAAAAGACATTAAACAACTATCAAATAAATAAAAGACATTAAACAACTATCAAATAAACAAAAGACATTAAACAACTAACAAATTATTCATGCCCTTTAAGTGGTACCTCCATAAAATTTACGAGTGTTTAATAAATATTCATTAAAAGTTCCACAAAAAATAGGACAATAAATCACCTAAAATGTCCACCCTAAATGAAGTGCTACTTTGAAAGCTATTCAAAGGACTTGGAAATGATACCTGGTATTCAGATGACAATTTTGCAGTTAGGGAGAATGAGGATTTTACAGAAAACATAATTTCTTTGTTTATATGTTGCCTACCGTACATGCTATAATAATTTAACAACATGAAAAAAGCTGTTGAAATGTTAGGTGATTTACAGTAGGCCCCTATGTCGCATTATATAACCTAAAAAATCCACCATACTGTTAAGAGCTTGTTGCTTTATGTCTTCAAATTAAAAAAAAACTGCTTGATCAAGATGATGCAGTCAATCTTTTTAGAGTAACTTAATATTACGGTTTTACCTTCTTAACATGTATCGGCTTTTACAGTTACTGTTAATTTCTGGTAGAATTCTGATATATTCTAGGCCATGAAATATGTTTTCACGGTCAACCTGTGCAATGTTATTTCAGATTTAAGTAGAACATGATAAACAAAATGCAAAACCTTTTACAGTAAAAGTTTAATATATGTAACAAATTTTTTTATTATACCTAGCTTGGATATGGATGGTTCATAAACAAGCACACGAATTTATGTTGTACATAATACCGTTATATGTACAGTAAGTAAACTTATTTACTTAAATAAACTTACTACACATATAGCAATCTCTACCATCGGCTCACTGACATTCACCTCTGTGGTGGGCTCAGCACTTCTTTTACTTCACGTGACTTTTTGGTCACATATGATATAAATTTGAAATGACATATGAAAAAAAATGTTATATCCTACCGGCAGGATTACAATTAAATCGGACTTCCGTCGGGTTACATAAATCAAAGATTATCTCTATTAAGTTTTAACACTATGTTTTTATCGTAGGTATGCACAGATTGGATTGTTGTTGTTGTTGGTTAATCAACGGCGTTGATCTTTGTTCAATGACGCCAGTGTTAATATCGCTGTGTAAAATGTAAAAAATAAATAGTTCCTTTGCTTTTGTTGTTTAAAAATATGGATATTGTTATAAATACAGATAATAGCTCCCTTTTCACTCGGTTGTCCTTTTCTGCATTAAATACAAGTTGCTGAATAGTTTAAAAAGGTTATTTAAAGTTTCGTCAAGATTTTTGCCCAAAATTGAGCCCATCGAGAGGTGTATGGGAGAGAAACGAACGACAACTCTTGTCAGGAGAGTGCCATAAGGTCTGATTAGAAACGTTCATGTTATTCCACATTGTACCAGTTTTTTTATAGAATGCGTCATTTTCAATAACAGCAAAAAAAAAGGATTCAAGCGAAGGTGGCATGAGTGTAAGAGAACGTCACAACTTCCAGGGGGTGGAAGTTCTCAGGCTATAACGTCCCTATTATGTTAAATCCTTGGATAGATCCAGGTCATCCCAAAATCGCTCAGAGTTTTAGCGAATAAGTGCCAGTCAATTGTACAATACCCACCGTATGTGGATGTTTCTTTCAATCTGGTGAGCCCGGTGGTAATGGTGTAGCACAAATCATTCTAATCTCTGGTATATCAATTGCTCCAGACCCACCCACATTGCCCAGGGATAACACCTCTACACAGCGAGTTACAGTACCCACGGGTACTGCTAAAAAGTCTCTGAAGTCAACTGAGTGTGAACTGGGTCCTGAACCTGTGCATGGAGCCTCGATGGACCTCGGGCTCCCAGATGATCTAGAAAGCCCCTCAGCACCCTTAATGTCCACAGCAACTGCACCCATAGCTTGATTAACCTCCTCCTCAGTTTCCGATGAAACGTCTGCCTCCGATATTTGCGGTTCCTCCTGGAACTCAGCGCCTAAATTAACTTCAGAAAAACTGTCGTCCGTAAAAACATCAGTTTCTTGAGCTACCAACAGTTCGTTTGAGTGCCCTTTAGTTACGCGAGACACCTGTTCTTCTTGTGTATGTGGTATTTGCACAGCTTGTCCTAACTGGGCTGATTTATCATTTGGTGTAGAATCTTCCTCGTCTAAATCAAACTTAAATATTTCGTTGTTTGCGTTAAATTCTTCGGAAGCTATGCCGTTGTTATGAATAGCCCAATCTACGGTAGATCTCTGTAAATTACAGTCTGGGAGAGTTATTTTGATAGACTTGTGTAACGGATTGCCACAACCACCGGATATGGTGACCATAGCTGTCGGCCTAGGCACTTCTACGTCAACCGTATTGGCAAGTGGTACACCTTGGATACCCTTTAACTCTCTCAATATTGGTTTAGATTTGGTGCATTGCGCAGTGTCTAGCCGTAACGCTTGTGTTATCAACATTCGTTCGTTGACATCATTTAAAGTGTCTTGTCTATCTCGTTTCTCAAAAAGTGCTTTCCTTTTGTTCAACTTTTTGCGATTTTCGTAGAACATCGATCTTCGATCAACTGCTTCTTGGCTGTCGATGTTGTCCGAGTTGGAGAATCGGAATCTCGTGAGCGTATCGCTCTCCTCTGAAACAGTGGAGGGAAGGCTTTGTTTGCCGGATCTAGGCTCCTTTTCCGTTTCGTTGGCTTGTTTCACAGACAAAACAGCCAGCAGTTCAAGGTTTCCGGTTATGCCTGCGTTAACAAAGTCTGCGTGAACGGGAGCTCGAATACCAGGCAGAGTGTGCGGCTTCCGAATCCTTTCTCCCCTCAACACTTGGGAGTTTTTGAATTTAACATGTCTGTTCAGCTTAATAAGGTTCTTGTATCGCAGCTGCATTTCATAAAGGCTGCGCGGTGTTAAGTCTTCAGCTGGCTTCACGAATTCGTCACGCACATAGCTACTTCTTCTTGACGTGTTGAAATAACCTCCTGATGGTAGAGCACATGCAAGATTTGTTGACCTGACTACTTGTGGGTGTTTCTGGTTTCTGTTCTCGAGCCCTTTAGAGGTGTTGAGGTCGTATTCGGAAGCGATACTTAATCGGAAAGGCACGCTGGGAAAAGGTGCCTTCAGAACATCGGTATTTTGCCTTTGATCCTCTGCGTTCGGTCTGGTACTTATGTAAGTAAAGGGTTGGTAACAGCCTGACGTAATCAATTCTGGAAGACTCTCATGCCGTTGAAATGGGCCCCTTTGACCTATAGAGCTGTTGTGACCCAAACATTGCCCTTTAGCCAGGGTCATTGTGGCCAACGGCTGACGAGGGCTTTCGTCCGGTTTAATCTTGGCGTGTAATTCGTTTACATTTGTACTCTCACGATGGTTAGAAACAGCCCGCACTTCATTTTCTTGCCTCGGTGCCGACTGTTTGATGGGCGGTAATGCACGCTGACCCAGTCGACGTTCCGACATTCTTCTGTAAACAAAATAGAATATATAAATATGAGTACAAATAATTTGCGTAATACGTAAATTAACACAATTTACAAAAATGTTTTTACCATAACCCAAGAACTAAGAAATGACGTCACGTCTTAACCTATATGGTGGAATAACGTACCTCTTTAATTAATCATGCACTATGCAAACTTTTGCTAGGTAGATCAAGAACATTTAGAAATATTGTTAAACGTATACATTTATAACAGCATTGACTTCCGTATGGTGGAGAACTTCTTCATAATAGGTTACTTCGTTTCAATCTCTTCCCAGAGATCGCTTCTTTGTTTGAAATCGATCTCTGGAACGAGTTTAAAACCTTGCAGGCAATATATCAAGACGTTGTATCAAAACAGCAGTAACCTATATAAAGCAATAAAGCAGAATAATAATAAATTCAAGAATGAATCCTTGGCTTCCGCGGATAAACTTAACACAGTACAAGAGTGTAAGAACGAAAACATTTTGATCAAATACATGTATGTCGACACTTTATATCGCCATAATGCGGAGTACAATACTTGCTCCAGAGAGTTGGGCCACTGATGATGGCAAGATAAAGCATCGGAATATTCAGATCAAAATTAGCCTTTCTCTCAATAATGCAACTATTAAAAAAAAATGTCTGAAAAATGGCAAACGTGGTGAGAAAATACTAGGGGGAATATAAAAACAAAAAGATTAAATCCTGAAAGCTGAGTAGAGGCCATCTCGCTACCTCGCCCTTTTAAATAGAGGGCGAGGCAGCGAGATAGCGAAGCGAGACAGCGAGGTGAATTTCGCCTCGCTAGCTCGCTGTCTCGCTACCTCGCTGCCTCTCTGCCTCGCAGCCTCGCTGTCTCGCTACCTCGCTCTCTATTTAAAAGAGCGAGGTAGCGAGATGGCCTCTATCGGCGTCCATATATATGGGTACAGATTTAAATAATAAATATTAAAAAAAAAATGCGTGTGAATTTTCGTATATCTATCACAAGACAAGTCCACAATATCCAGCAAAAAATATTGCATATGTGATAAGACAGTTATACTTGAGTTTGTTTGATTGGATACTGATCAATAATGAATAAGGAGGAGTTAATATCAAGTCATAAGAAGTACAGTAACATATATATATATAATATTGGGATTTTATAAGTAATATGTTTATTAACCGTAAGCATACATCCTATTGGGATTACTGGTTTTGTCAACTTTATCCCAATATAGTATATGTTTTATAACTGAAGAGAGAAAGATTTGCTTGCCTTCACCGGGATTCGAACCGAATATAGTATATTTATCCTACTGTGACTTCTTTGAAGTTGAATGTAATTCCTTATTGCTCATCATTGATAAGTTTGCTTGATAACAAGTTTCAAGTTTATTTCACTTCAGCATTACATGCTTCTCGTGACAAATCATCAATTTTACATACTATCACATGGCATACGTGGGAGTACAGAACTGAAAGTACGTTTTCCTCTTTACTGATTACGTTCTCAATTGCAGAGACTATCTTAACATTTGTGCTATTCACTTTCGAATTCATTTAAGTGACACATAGTACATTGGCGTTGTTGTATGGCTATCCCCTCATGTCTCCCAATTTCAATATTTAGTTGATGGGCTCACATAATAAATGCAGACAACGCTGTCCAATGTTTAGAGTTAGTGATAATGCTAAGATAATGTTCTTTTGTGAATTCATGTTTGAGCAGGGTGTAGAATTTTAATTTCGAGGAATTTTGAACTTCATAGTTCCGATTTGAAAAGTTGACACCTCTTGCTCTCTATACCGAAACGTCAACCACAACAGCGTTAGTATCTGTACCAAAACGTCAAACACAACAGTGTTATTATCTGTACCGAAACGTCAAGCACAACAGTGTTGGTATCTGTACCGAAACGTCAAACGCAACAGTGTTAGTATCTGTACCAAAACGTCAAACACAACAGCGTTAGTATCTGTACCAAAACGGCAAACACAACAGCGTTAGTATCTGTACCAAAACGTCAAACACAACAGCGTTAGTATCTGAACCAAAACGTCAAACACAACAGTGTTAGTATCTGTACCGAAACATCAAACAGAACAGTGTTAGTATCTGTACCCAAACGTCAAACACAAAAATGTTAGTATTTGTACCGAAACGTCAAACACAACAGTGTTAGTATCTGTACCGAAACATCAAACAGAACAGTGTTAGTATCTGTACCGAAACGTCAAACAGAACAGTGTTAGTATCTTTACCGAAATTGTGAGGGCCCCATTGGTAATTTTAGTGTTTGATGGACTTCTCATTGGGCCTACTTCAATAAAATATACCATTGATAAGTAACTATATATTTGAAAATCGACACAAAAAAATAGTATATCACTTAATACAATCACAAAACAATTATATGAAGGATTTTATTGAATATTTTTTTTAAAAAATCAATGTTATGTTAAGGGTCCATCATAAATTTAAATGACCAATTTGGCTCTCGTATAAGATTACGAATCAATCTACAAATTCAGAAGATCATTTGTTAAAGCTTAAAGCTTGATGAAGTCTATCTTTTTAGACTTTGTTAGGTTTTCTCCTCTTTACAATACTTCAAGGCCTGGACACAATCTCAAAAGCTATAAGTGCCTACCTGAAAAATCTTGTCAAGCGAATTCAAATCCGAACAAAGCCACAGTTTGACAAACTCCACGTGAACATAACCGCATGAGAGTCAGGCTGTGTTATAACTCCCGGCAACTAGAAAGTGATTTCGATATTGCCAGACTATATATCGTTACCATGGAAACACAACGTATAAGTAAATATACCCTGCTTGTATTATTAACAGCAGTGGGTGTAAAGCGTCCAATTAAAGTATATGGAATTTAGCTATGACGGGTGCAAAGACAATGTATCATAGGTGACGTTTGTAATAGCTGCACAACAAAGTCTATACCGTGCGTAAAGTCGTTGGTAAGTGACGTTCACTTATTTGTTTGTTTCAATCTTTGTTCATATTTGTCCAATTGATTAATATTCCAAACAGTACAGGAGGCATTTTATTTACTTGAATGTCTGATATTCTCGCATTTACATTTAATATACATGATGATGAAAACGACCTAATAGGCCCCTATAATATACATATCTGTGCATATCGTGCACAATTCATCACAATATTGTCATTTTAAACGTTTTTCTTTCACAAACTGTATCAAAATATCAATTAGATTTAATTGTGGATGCAAATGAGATTATAATACAATTTTACACCCCAATCTATACTCAAATGTCTTGAAAGTCGGGGAATAACCCATTGTTCACAGACTGGATCAGTCATCGGAGTTGCTGTTTCTCCACTATAAACGTTCAGCAGTGAGCTGTGTGGCAACTCCTATTGAAATAATTCCCCTATTGAAACAAATTATTTCAATAGGGGTGACAATTGAAACCCCTATTGAAATATTATTTCATTAAGGTTTGTAATTGTAACCCCTATTGAAATATTATTTCAACAGAAGTTTTAATTGCCACCCATATTGAAATAATTTGTTTCAATAAGACACTTTTTCTTTTTTTAGGCAACTCATTCCTAACCCCTATTGAAATAAATTTTGGCACGACATACACTTACAGCCCAGCTGTGAACAGTTATTGCTGTAGTCGCTGATTTGAAACCCCCTTGGGCCCGATTTACCAATTTAAGATTTCTTTCAGAATTTTTTTTAATTTATTCTAAATAATAGAGTTGGAAGGGACATTGTAACGCCTCAGTTCGTGTATGCGTGTGTAGGAGCGTGCGTGTGCGGATGTGTGTGTTAGTAGACATGTTTTAATAACATAGACAAGAAGCCGTTTTATTTTCACGGTCATATGTCAAAGGTCAAGGTCACTGAGAAGAATATACACATTACCTTGGGGACAAGTTTTAGCTTAAATTATTGATTAGACTTTCATCATATTTAGTACACATGTTCTATATGACAATGACAAGACACCTACTGATTTTAAGTTATTGGTCAAAGGTCAAGGTCATTGAGAAAAGAAAAAAAATTCTCCTCATCGAAATATAGCTCAGACTATTAGCCAGGTTTTTTAAACTGTTGTTACACATGCTTTTTCACTCTCCAGGCAAGAGTTGTCGTTCGTTTCTCTCCCATACATCTCTGCGATCGGCTCAAGTTTGGGCAAGATTCTT